>JAASFL010000274.1:0-24554 GCA_023333735.1 Globisporangium takayamanum
AATTTCGGTGATCGGATTGTATCACCGCAATCGTCGCAGAACGCTCTATCGTTTTTGATATGTTTTTAGCTTCTACGAGCAAAATTGACGGTACAGCCAACAAAATAGTTTTTTCCAAGACTTTTGTCGCGCACTTTACAAGAATCGTTTCTCAACAATCAAGAACTAAGCTCGATTTCGAATTATTTTCGTATTTCGAGTCCAATAATATTGGATATCAACCATCCCCGTCCCTCCTCCACCACCCCGCCTCATCATTTACACTTGAAAAGTGTATAGCGTATACCCGCAGGTATATAGTGTATAGCCGCAACTGTATAATTGCGTGTACCATTCGTGTGGTGTAGAACCAGAGCAGTTTTTTGCCTCCAAAAGCTCGCGCAGTATCGAATTTGCCTCAACGACCGCACCGCAAGAAGCTCAAGAGCAAGCAGCAGCAGAAGCAGCCGACAGCGCACGCTTCTACGTCTCCAGCTCTCTCTTTTGCTCGCTCGCTCTTCATCGACCTGTTGCGCCTGCTGTCTTCCCTCGCATCCACTACCTCTTCTTGCGCCGCTTTTGTACGCACTTGCTCACAAGCACATCCTACACGCACCGCCTGCGATCTTTTCATTACACGCATCTAGCTAGCGATCATGTCAAGCGGACAAGGTACAGCAGCACAACAGCACGTGTGTGATTCTATATGTGCGTCGTCTGCATGTATGTCTGTGTGGTTTCATGTGTGTTGTATCAGCGGCGTGTCGTTCCTGCACAAGCACTAGGTGCACTGTAGCGAGCAGTGACAGAGCTGTCGAGTGGCGTGACGACTGACAGAACGATGTGGTGCTCCTTGTACACGCGTGTGAGTAGAAATCAGCAACATCTCGGAAGTTGCGCCAATCGCAAGCAACGGCGCTGCTGCTGCTGCCAGTGGCGGCGGCGGCGGTGGCGCTGAGAAAGCGCTTGCACCGCGCAAAGAGCGCAGCAAGTCGCGTGACATGGGCAAGCGCATGGGCGGCGGCCAGAAAGGCGTGTGGGGCAAGCCTGAGGAGCTCATTACGCCAGTCATTGCTGTCGACGACAATGACCCGAACTACGACAGCGAAGCGGAAGACAACGTGATCCTCGTCTCGACGTCGGCGTCGCCTGTGAAGAAACCGGCGCCCGTGAACTTGGAGCCGGACTCGCTCGCTGCGAAGGAGCTCGCCGTGAACCCGCCGCCTGAGATCAAGAAGTGCATCATTGAGATCATTGACGAGTACTTGATCAGCGCTGACGCAGACGAAGTCAAGAGGTGCGTCGTTGTGGCTACTCGAGAGGACTCGTGACTGCGTGGCAGTGACTGTGGACAGCACAGTGGAGCTCACACGTGCGTGCGTGACCCTCTCTGTGTGTATGGCGCAATGGATTGGCAGCTCGCTCAAAGAGCTGAATGAAGAGGAGTTCCACTACGAAGTCGTGAAGCGCGCGATCACGATCTCGATGGACAAGAACGACAAAGAGCGCGAACTCGTCTCGCGCCTTCTCTCAAACCTCTACTTAAACGGTCTCACGCCGTCGCAGATCTCCATGGGCTTTCGCCGCGTGCTCTTGCTCGCAGACGATCTCCAGATCGACATTCCAACGTATGTCCTCGCGTGTCGAGTCGTCCTCGAACACTTGCTGGCTGTGTATGAAGATAGTGGTCCTGACTTGGCACCGCTCTTGCTTCTATTGCCTTGTGTACGACAGTGCGCGATCGATGCTGGCTATCTTCATTGCGCGCGGTGTTGTCGATGAGATCGTGCCGCCGAGCTTCCTCGAAGACCCGTTCATCCACCGGTACGCGCCAGACATTGCGGCTGAAGCGATCAAGAAGCTGAGCATCAACCACGGCACAGCGCGCATGGAGAAAGCGTGGGGTCCTGGTGATGGTCGCCCAGTCGAAGAGCTCAAGGTCGCAATCGATCAGCTCACAAAGGAGTACTTGCTGTCGTCGGACTTGGAAGAAGCTGCGCGGTGCGTGCGCGAGCTGAACGTCCCGCACTTCCACCACGAAGTCGTGAAGCGCGGGATCACGAACTCGCTCGAAGAAGGCGGCGACGCGACGTCCGTTGCGATGTCGTCGCTCCTCGCGTACCTCGTGGCGCAAGAGATCGTGTCGACGGACCAGCTCCGCAAAGGCTTTGAGCGCTTCAAGATGGTGCTCCCAGACGTTGCGCTCGACATCCCGAACGCCGCGACGCTCTTCCAGACGATCGTTGCGCGTGCGATCAGCGACGGCATTCTCCCAGCGAGCTTCACTGCGTAGCTCGAGACAGTGAGAGCGAGACCATCATGACATGACACGAATGACAAACAGGTAGTGCAGCAGTCAGACCGAGCGACGAGAGTGGTCTATGGCAGCTGCAGCTAGGAGACTGAGACAGACACACTGAGACGAGCGTGCAAGTGAGCGAGCTGACTTCGACGGCGACCATGACACCAGAAAGACCGACAGAAGGAGGGAAGGAAGACGCGCTTGCACACGCGAGCCAATGCAATCGACTGCTTTGGCTTGGAGTCGTTGGCTTTGTACACACGTGCATTAAGGTGGATAGATGCATGGAGACTGGCTAGCTTAACTGAGCTACTTGAGCGCTTGCGAGCAGACGTGAACAGGCGCTCGCATGCGGCTCAGCTCAGCATGGCACAGATAGGAAGAGCGCACCGAGGCGATAGCCGCGTCCTCCATCGTCACTGTCGTCCTGGTTGCTCGTATCGAGCGCAACGAACTGGCACTGCACGACGACGAGACTCGCTTCTTGGAGCGACCCGATCTGCTTCCAGAGCTTCTCGCCGCTAGTCAGTGGCGTTGGGAGCTCCACGTCGGCGCACGAGAGTGTCAGTGGTGCGCTCGCATTGGCATCAGGAGCATCGTCATTGGTGCTGTCGTCGTCGTCTGCCGCCACAGTCGGCAAACCAGATCTGCGCGTCTGCTGCTGCGTGGCACGCGATGCGCGTTGCTTGCTTTGCATGTGGACTCGACATGCGCAGAGCGTAGCGCGTGTACCGATGCGTCTTGGTCTCCATGGCTTTGCTCGTCGCCAGGTCGACTGTGCAGTCGACCACGACGACACCATCGGTCTTGTCTGTCGCCAGCTCCTTCTCCTCATCATTGCTGTTGTTGTTGTCGTCGTCGTCGCTTGTGATCTCGACAATGAGAGGACGCGCCTTCGTCTTTGCTGACGTCGTCGTCGCATCGGCTGTGTGGTTGCGGAACGTGAGCTTCACGTGGCGCGGGACGCCAAGCGACGCTGGCTTGTCGTCATCACTAGCGTCGTTGCTCGGCTGCACTGGCATCTCGCCCTCGTCAGCAGTGCGACTCGCAGCGCCAAGACCTTCGCCATCGAGGAGCTCGTCAATGCCGTCCATCTGGTACACTTCAGCGAGTTCGCGCAAGTCGTCACTGCGGTTCATCGTCGCACTGAGCGCGTCGAAGCGACTCGCGACGCTCGCGTACTTGGTCCCAAACGCCCGCATGATCGCAAGGCGGACGTACGGCACAGCTTCCATGACCAGACTGCCTTTGCTACTGCTACTTCCAGAGCCCACTTGCATGATCGAGAGCTCGTCGAGGTACCGCTGAACGTCCTGGAGGAGCGGGAGCTGGTCCAGGAGCAAGTCATTGAGGTACTTGCGCATGCGCAGGAGCTGGTCTTTCCGGAACTGCGTGACGTCGTAGTGCTCGCGCGCAGCTTTGGTGCAGAGGAGGTAGTAGACGGCGATCCAGACCTGCGCCTCGGTCGTCGTGAGCACGAGCAAGTCGCTCGGCTCGACGCTGACCCACTTCTGGTTCACAAACTTCTTCCCCTTGACAACAGTCGTCGCTCTAGGCTGCGCGTCGTCGCTCGGTCCGTCTGAAGCCGCTGGGACGACTGCTTTGTACGTCCACGGCGGGTTCTCAATCAACGCGGCGAGCGACAGCAGCACGTCGTGCTTGTCGAGCAAGCGCGAGACGATACTCAGTGGCAGCAGGTGCAGCCGCTCTGCGACGTACCGGAGCATCGTGACGCACTGCACGGCGATGCGAAAGTCGATCTCGAGCTGCTGGCGCGCGAGCTCGCGCTCTGGCGACTGCGACTGGAGCATCTGCATGAGTTCGTCGCCCGTCTTGTGGAACGTCGTGTTCGCTGCGATCGCTGTGCGCGGCAAGCCGATGAGCCACGTCACTTTGCGCATGCAGTAGTCAACGAGCTCGATGAGGACGTCGTCATCGAGGCTCTCGACCACGTGCTCGTGGTAGAACGCGACTTCGAGGAGGTTCGTGAGCGTCGCTTCGTGAGACCTAGCAGCAGTCCAGCGGCACAGCCACGTCCATCAGGCGAGCGTCAGCTGGTCATGAGAGCTCAGCATAGCAAGTAAACGAGGCTGTCGAGGACATACGACAAAGTAGAGTCGCAAGGACGCAGCGTCAGTGTCTTGACACGTGAGTAGAGGCAAGACGTGTGCTTTCCAGAGCTCGAGCGCCAAGAGGTTCGCGACGAGCGTCGGGAGCTTCTTGTACGTGAGCAAGCTCTCGACAACAAAGTTGTCCTGCTTCTTCTGCGCCGACTGGTGCGCTTGGAGATTGAACTTCTCGAGCACGTGGTGGTACGCGATCCACTCGCGCGAGATCCCGATTGCGTCGACTGGCTGCTCGTGCAGCGACTCGACCAAGCGCTCAGCCTCTGGCGGCATCACCAAGTACACATTTGCGCCAAACGCGTCGCTATTGCAGTCGTCAAGAGCCGTAAGCACACAAGACAAGTAACACGTGAGGAGCTTGTTCTACAGCAAAGTCACACTTGCATCATTCGAGCGATGCTCATCTGCTCCTGCAACACAATGGCAATGGTGAGCGGAGCGTACCTCATGGTTCTCGATCGTGCACACACAAATGAATCGGTCGAGAGTGCTGATAGACTGCGTGAAGCTAGATGCACGTGCTGTTGCGATGACTGCAGCAGGCGCGTCGTGAAGAGAAGTAGAGCGATCGCAACTGGATCGCGAAGAGAGCGCTTTCACTTCGTTTGCTGCTCAGATGATCGCGACTTTTCGTGATCTGAGTCGATCTATAGATCTGAGTCCGGATCAGATCCAAGAATGCCCAACTTGGTTGGGTTTGAACACGTTCGCACTGAAGCGACTTGAGGTCTTGTTCCTTCAGTAGCAATGTGTCAGTCACACGCCGTCCCTTGCACGTTCTTGCGCACCTTTCATGCTTGTCGTTGCTGTCGTGTGAACTAGGACTACAACCAAAGTTGCGTCACGCGTGCATTTCTTGTCCAAGAGCTCAGCACCTCGCGTGACAACCATCGCCTCAATGAATCACCTTGAGAGCATTCCGATCCCCTCCGCGCCTCCGGGATGTGAGCACCTTAGTCAACGACACGAACAAGATACAGCAATCTGCGGTCCGAAGGTCTGAAGTTATACTGTGCTCATCTTGAAGACGCTTGCGAATGTATCTGAGGCGATAGTACAGTGTTTGTTTTGAAAAAATACGCGTATGTTTAGAAAAATACGCACTCAATTACATCCGGCTTTTTGCACTGGCATAGAATAACGATAGTGAAAAAACGAGGATTTACACAGCAACAACTCGATAGCGACAAAATGCAGGGAGTGCCAAGCATTTTGGAGGGAAGTGTGAAACGAAATCGCGCCAACACAAGCGAGCGAGCGAGCGAGCGAGCAAGGAGCGCCAAGCGGCCGGCGCAAGGGGGACTGACTGCACGCTGCAGTGGCTCTCGTCCTGCGTTTGACTTCGGATCGCCTGCTGCAATGGGGTCGTCGAGCAAACACGCGCACAGCCGCAAGAACAGGAGCGACCGAAAGTACGGCGCACGGTCGCGATCACGTTCGCGTGACGAGTCCAGTCGCCACCACAGCCGCAGTCGTCGCCACAGTAGCAGCAGTAGTAATAGACGCGACCACAGTCCACGTGACGATCGACGGCACCGTCGGCACCATCGCCATCACCACAGTGACAGCCGCAGTCGCAGCAACGCCGACAGTGCATCGTCACGACGCAAACGTAGTCGCAGTCGCAGTCGCAGTCGCAGTCGTAGCAGCACGCGAAGCAGCAGCGAGCGCCGTGACGACAGCAGTCAGCGCAAGAGCGCAAAGCACCGCCGTCGCGATCGATCGAGCGAAGAGCGCGAGCGGCGCCATGACCGCTATCGTCGTGAGCACAGTCCACGGGACGATAGCTCGCACTCAGACAGATCGAAAGACGAGCGTCGCGACAGTGAGCGAGCGAGCGAAGAGCGCCACGCTGCTGTGCGAGAGAAAGAGGACGAGACGTCACCACTGGCAGCAGTACGAAACGAGGACAGCAAGCAGAGTCTGCAAGACACTCGTGCAGGCCAGCGCAAGCGTGATGATCGCTCACCACACAGTCAGTCCGTCGAGCGCGACGAGTGGACGCAGGACACGGTGGCGGACGAAGACGAGGCTGTTGCTGACAACCGCACGCCTTTTCGCAACAGCACACCTCGTGAAGACAGCAAAGCCGCGGTCGAGCGCAGTCCATCAAGCGACTCTGTCAGCTCATCGCAACAGGCGTCGACCGAGTCTGCTACAGAGCAGCAACACAAGAGCGATGAGGACGCGTCGATAGATGACAAAGCGCGTAGCGAGAGTCCTCGTCAGGCTGCGTCGAGTCCGGACGCTGACACTCGCGCGACTGGCACAAGCAGCGACCGCTCGCCCGATACGCGCGAGCCAGCAAAGGACGCAGCAGCGCTCCGGTTCGAGCACCTCGAAGCTGTGCGCAACGTGCAGCTCATCACGCGGAACGAGTACCCACTGCCGCATCTCAAGCGCGAGCGCCTCGTCCATCGCGACTACGACGCCATGGACGACGACGACGACGATAGCTCGGCTGTGTGCTACTGCAGCTACCCGAGCGCCTCAGACAAAGACAAGAAGCGCTGCGACGACGTGTCGTGTCTCAACTTTGCGACGTACGTCGAGTGCTTAGGCAACTGCCCAGCGCGCGAGCACTGCTGCAACCAGCGCTTGCAGCATCCGGACTTGTTCCCAGCGCTCGAAGCGTTCAAAGTACGTGCGTAGGAGGCTCTGACGTGAGAGCACCACTGCTTCGAGGGCGTTCGAGTCGAGACTGTAGATAACAGACAGTTGGACTGTGTATGCCTCGATAGACGGAGCACAAGGGCTTTGGCGTCCGGACGACTGAGGACATTGCGCAGTCGCGGATCATCGGCGAGTACGTTGGCGAGATCATCGACCAGAAGGAGCTCACGCTCCGTCTCAAGTCTGCGCCACGGGTGCGTCTCTCTATCTGTATGAGGCTATACGAGTCGAGTGGCGATGCGGGAGAGGCGCTCACACTGTTCTCTCTTGCCCTTGCTCTTGACTGACTGCCTCACTGTAGAACGAGCTGAACTTCTACTACCTCCTGCTCGAGCCTGGGATCTACATCGACGCGCGGAACAAAGGGAGCTTCACGCGGTTCGTGAACCACAGCTGCGAGCCAAACTGCAAGACCGAGAAGTGGACTGTGAAAGGCGAGACGCGCATCGCTGTGATTGCGCTGCGGGACATTCGCACTGGCGAAGAGCTCACGTTCGACTACCAGTGGAAGTCGCTCGGGTCGCGCCAGATCAAGTACGGACGTTCGTATGCTCGCTAGCGTCCTAGGACGGACAAGAGAACTGACCGTGTTGTCGTGACTGTGTGGACAACCGACCAGGTGTTTCTGTGAGTCGGCGAACTGCAAGGGCGTGATCGGGACAGAGGGCGACACTGTGAAGGACGACGCTCCGAACGGCGTGTTCCGCGAACCGACTAAGCTCGAGACTGGCGCAGCGATCGTGAATCGTCGGATCCGGATCTTCAAGTCTCCGGATGACCACTCGCTCTACTACATCGCAACGATCAAGAGGTGCGGTCATGCGGCTCGAATCGGCTCAGCTCGGCTCGACTCTGCTTGGCTTGGATCGGCTCGCCCCGAGACTTACTCGCTTGTGTGCTTGGTTGACTGGCTTGTGTGTATCGCAGCTTTGACAAGACCGACGGTGTGTACGAAGTCGTGTATCAAGACATGGCCGACGACGATGATGAAGACGATGACGAAGACGACGACGACAATGGCGATCGAGAAGCAAAGACCGATGCGCTGGATGCAAAGCGCGGCGAGCAGTTTGTGCGCTTGAGCGAGCTCGACTGGCAGATCTTTGTCGAGCTCGACGGCATGTCGGAGGACCAGATCGAGCGCGAAGTGTTCTCGATCCCAAAGCGCCGCGTGACTGAGAGCCGCGAGCCGTCGCCAAAGTCAATCGAGACAACAGCAACGACGACGACAGACTCGTTCAAGTCGTCGCGCGAGCCGTCGCCGAGTAGCTTTGGATCGAGTCTCGTGACAGGTCGCACGATCTCGAACGCGCCAGCGCTCGTCGACCGGACGAACGCGCGCGGTGAGCGCATTGACGCGGATGGGAACGTCATTACAACGAAGCTCTTGATCAAAGGCGTGTCGACCAAGTGCGACGCAGCGACGCTCCGGCGGTTGTTTATCTCGGACGCGCGGCGCTACCGACTCGGTACCGATGTGCCGCGGTCGCTCGTGACGGACTTGGATCTGTTCTTCTTTGACGATTCGGGCTGGGCGCTCGTCGAATTTAGCGACGCGAACGACGCAGCGCTATTCCAGCGCAAGCTCAACAACCGGCCGCTCTATGGCAAGTCGCTCCGGATCTACTTTGCCAGTCGGAAAGAGGTCGAGACGTTCCAGCACGCAAAGCGCAACTTTGCTCTGCGCCGGCGCCAAGCCGAGGCGAAGCGCGCTGCCGCACTGGATGAGCCAGCAAGTAGCAGTAGTGAAGCGGCAGAGCCAGTGAAAGCCACGACGCCGTACTGTCTCGGACGGAAGCTCCACTGGCACGTGAGTGTCGAAGAGATGGAGGACTCGCCGAGTCGCCGGCTTGGGATCTCGCCGCCGCTCGAGCAAAAGCTTCGAACGAAGTGCGTGAAAGTGATCCAGCGTCTCGCCAAGAAGCTCCACTTGGATCGCGAAGACGCGACGAGTGCGATCGTTGCGCTCAATCGGTTCTTCACGTTCCACGCCATGAACGTCCGGAACGTCGAGTTCCTCGCCGCCGCGACGCTCCACGTGTTCTTGAAAGCCCACGGGCGTCGGTTCGCGTGGCTCGCGTTCGTGTCCGAGGTGTACGCGGCAAAGAACGCGTCGAGCAATGCTGCAGACGCGACGCCGCAGCTTGCAAAGACGTCGGACGAGTACCACGCGACTGTGCGGCAGCTCGTGTCGGTCGAGAAAGAGCTGCTCGAGGGCTTGCGCTACGACGTCTCGAGTGCAGATCCGTATGCACTGCTCGATGCGCTGATCGGCGAGAAGAGCAGTCGCGCGAGTGCGAGCGTGACGCCAGCACCGGCGTCTAACGCTGCCGACTCTGTCGACAATGATGCAGCAGTCGCGCTGTCGCCGTCTATGGTGCAGCAGCAGCAGCCGCCACCTGACGACCAAGTGCTGCCACCGCACGACGTGCAGCGCGAGGCGCGGCAGCTCATGTCGGATGTCTTGCGGCTGCCGATCTGGGTCCAGACGCCCGTTGAGTGCATTGTCCTGAGCATTGTGTACGTGAGCGCAGCAGTGACGCAGGCGCTGAGCGAGCGCTCGAGCTCGCCATCATCTTCCGGTGCAGTCGACACGTCAGTGCCAGTGCCAGCGTACTTGCCAGTCCTGGACGCGCAGCGGAACGAGCTCGAGAGCTTGATGCTCCTCGAGTGCGCACTGTCGCTCTGTGAGAGTCTCAAAGACCGCTGGCTCCGACTCGAGAAGCTCGCCAAGGCGAGTCGCAAGACCAGTCGCAGCGACAGTGGCTTTGACACTGAAGCGTTCGCAGTCGCACGTGTGAAGCCTGTGGAGATGTCGGAGCGGATAGTGCAGCTCCTCAAAGCGTGGGTGAACGTCTCCATGCCGCCGCCGGCGACATCGTTGTCGCTGTCCGTGTACGGCCCAGGCAGTACAAATCGCGGCGCGTCCGTGTCGCCGGACCGAGACGTGAGCAGTCGACCGCCGCCACGGGACTACATTACACTGTCCATGGTCGGTCAGTCGCTCGTAGGAGCAGCAGCAAGCCTCAAGACCCGTAGCAGCGCAGCATCGTCTCGAACGATTCGTCGCCCAGACGACAGTGCGACCGAGTCGACTGTGTCAGCTGCAGCTGTTGTGCCCAAGCAAGTGGCAAAAGGACCTGGCGGCGGCAGCACGTCCGTGCTCTCGAGCGCCGATCGCTTGCACACGAGCGAGATCATCGACGTCGACATGATCCGCAAGCGCGGGTACCTCGGGACTGTGTCCTCAGCCTTTCCGTTCGACCTCGCAGGTACAAACGTGTACCTCCAGTCGTGGCCGAACCGCGACAACGGTCCGCCGTTCTTTGACGACGGGAGCATCGCTCCGTCCTGTGTACGTGAGCTCGCAGCTGCGCTCATGCTCCATAGCAAGTGCCCGAGTGGCTTTGTCAAGCTCCACGGCATCGTGTTCCCTGACGAGAAGAAGCCGCTGGCGTCCGAGAGCACGACAACTAAGCAGCCGACTGAGACGCTTGGACTCGACTTTGTGGACGTGACGAGCCTCGCGTCATCGTTGGCTTCATCGTCGGCAGCGTCGACAGTGTCAGCGACCTCAGCAAGTCGCCTCGACCCGACGAAGCACTACCTCGCGTTCGAGCAGCCGTTGCACTTGTACTCGGGCTTCTTTGACGCAAAGGTCACTGTGCCACTCGCGCACAAGAAGCGCGCGATCTACGACATGCTCACGAGTCTCGCCGCTTGCCACGACCTCCACTACGTCCACCGGTCCGTCTTGCTCAGCCACTGTACGTCCATCCATCCATCCACTAGTTATCTCTACGTCACTTGGTCATTGCTCGTGCTGTCGAGCGGCGCTTGGCGATAGGCTCACACTCGTCGCTCGCTCTTGCTAACACTGTGATCATGCCATGTCGCTTGATAGTGTTTGTGTTCAAGCACAGCGTCAAGCTCGGTGGGTACCACGCAGTGCGCAAGACGCTCTCAACAAGTCGCTCACTCGACAGCGGCGGCGTCGTGTACGAGATGACCGATAGTGAGCGCAAAGAGCTCTGCTTTGGCTCGGCGATCAGCGTCGCGGCGCCAGAAGTGCTCCTTGGCGACGTCCAGTACACGTGGCGCTGCGACGTCTGGTCCGCTGGCTGCGTCGCGCTTGCGATCCTGTTTGACAACTGGGGCGTCTTAGTCGGCGCGGACGCCAAGGTGCAGCTCGACAAGATCTTTCGGTCATGTGGGACGCCGAGCATCGAGTGGCCAAGTGGCATGAAGCTCCCGCTCTACAAGCACTTCAAGCCCCGGAACGAGTACAACCGGCGCTTGAGCAAGACGCTCGCTGAGACGAATCGTGAAAAGTCGCTCGGCTTGCCTGACGACGCGCTCGCACTGCTCGAAGCGATGCTCCAGTTGGACCCACTGAAGCGCACGAGCGTCCGCGAGCTCCTCGCAATGGACTGGTTTGCAGACGTCGCGACTGCGCCCGCAATCGACTTTAGCGCGCTGCCAGAGACGTTCACGGCGCAGAAGAGCAAGCTACTCGCGTACTTGAGAGCGAGCAAAGCGAAGCGCCGGCGACCAGCGAGTGCAGGGGGCGACCACGTTGCACTGTCAGCGTCGTCAGTGAGCGCAGCGTCGCAGCATCGGTCTGCGAGTGCGCAGTCGCACAGCCATCACCATCATCGCAAGGCGGACAGTAGTAGCGAGAGTCGAGGACGCAAGAGTCGCACTGGCGCTGCAGCTGGCAGTAGTAGTAGCAGTGCTGACGTCGCAGAAGACGTGCCACTGCCTGCGTTCTTCAGTCAGTCGACCGATGAACGCGGCGGTAGCAGCAGCACGAGCATCATCGTGTCACCGCGTCGACTGCTGCCACCGCGTCCCGAGAAGCGCGCCAAGCTCGGCTGGGGCATGGGCTTGCACTCGGACAAGTCGACCTAGTGCTCTGTCAGCCATCGCCATCTCCATGAGGACAGAGCGAATCGTCAGTCAGTCACCCAAGCGTTGTTCCGCATCGACCACCACCATCATCCTATAGACAAACAGACAGAGACGCAATAGATCCGTACGACTGCCTCGAGTCCTTCCTTCCACTGTTTGTCTCTTTGGCTCTCAGTCCGTCTGTCCGTCCAAAGTCGTCATCGTCTATCATGCAGTCTCCTGAGCTACCTCCACGCTCGCATCGATAGCTCCATGCGCCTCTTCACTACCCAAAGAGGTTGTGCAGTCCCGACTCGGCAGCGCCTTCGAACGAGTTGAGACGCGCACGGACCTTCTCCTGTCCCTTGCGGTGGCGCCGGTACCAGCTCGTCTCCGCAGCGTACTCGACGCGCTGCGGATCAGTCGACTGCCGCGTCTCGACTTCACTCACGATCGCAAGCATCTCGTCGCGCGTCTTCACAGCTGCGAGTGCGTCGCGCAAGTCTGTGTGCACGCGAAGGTCCTGGAACAAGATTTTGAACAAGTGCGCGCGCACGATCTTCTCGCTCGCGGGCGGGAACGTCTCGGCGAGTGCCATGTACTCCTTCGCTAGCGCGACAAACGACGTGTCTTTGCCTGGCGTGTTGCGCTCTGTTGCAAAGATCGCCGGGTTCTCAAGGATCCCCTCCGAGCTCATCACACCGTCCGCGTTCGTCGCGTCCAAGCACCGCTGGACGTCCTCAGGTGTCTCGATCCCGCCGTTCGCGACGACTGGGATCGTCAAGCGCGCTTTGATCTGCCGCACAATGTCCCAGTTTACTTCGCGCACAGCAGTCTTGTTCATCTCTTTGGTTCGGCCATGGACAACGAGGAGGTCGCAGCCAGCGGCTTGGAGCATGTCGCAGAACTCGAGCGTCTCCTGTTCGTCGGGGAACACGCGGATCTTGACCGTCACGGGGATCGCGAGGTTCGCGCTCAGTGTCTCGACGATCTCGCGCACAACGTCCTTCTCTTTCATGAGGAACGACCCGTACCGACCCTTGCGCGCAATGCCCTACGCGAGTGTACGCGCAGTCGTAAAGAGATAGAAAGAGAGAGAGGACAGTGTGTCAGTGTGTATGTGGCCGCACGAGAGCAGGAGACAAGACGACAGACGAACCTGAGGACAGCCGAGGTTGAGGTCGACTGCGTCGCAGTGGCCTTCGACAAGCTTCGCAGCTGCGAGGACAGTCTGTGGGTCATTGCCGCAGAACTAGCGAGCCATACAAAGACGTACGTGAGTCAGAGTGTTCAGTAGTCAGAGAGGTACGCAGCACAGCACGGACCTGAACGATGAGCGGTCGGTCGTGGATGTGCTGCTCAAACATCTTCTCGCGGTACGACGCGCTCTCAGCAAAGAGTCGACTATGGAACATGGGCGTGTAGCACAGCTCCGCGCCGTGCTTGCGGCAGAGCATGCGGAATGCGAGCTCCGACTGGTCGACCTGCATCGCAGCCGCAATGGCACCAAGAGCAGCAAGAGCACATGCTTCAGTCCTTGCATTGCGTGACGACGTCTGTGTGTTGCACGCGTCAACGCACATACCATAGGCGCGGCCATGCGCTTTGGTGCGCCGATTGCATTGAAGAAGTCGTAGCCACGGAGCTTCTTCGTGATCGCTGGTGCTGCCATCGTTGCCTTGATCTGCAAGCGTGTCGAGTGCGTCTGCTTGCTTGTTGTACCGCTTCAGGACGAATTGATGGCGTGGCAAAACGGACAAGCACGTGGTAGTGAAGAAAACAAGGAAATCGAATGACTATCATGCTCTTGTTTTTTTTCACTACCATGTTGCAGTCGATTTCCCACATCTTTCGAATTCGCTGTTTCACATACATTCGCTAAGATTATTGCGCGAAATACGCACCTCGAGGTGGCAGTTGGCGGAAACACACCACACACACACAGGAGCAACAGGTGCAGGAGCAATAGGTGCAGGAGCAGCAGCACAGCCAAGTGCAAGAAAGCGCTCGCAGTACGTCTCGATGCGCTCCAACTTCCCTACTGCTGCTGCAGTCGCTATGCGTCCTCTCTGCATACATCGCACCATAGCTGGCAGCGCTGACACTCGCACTGGTCTCTCTCTTCTCTCTCTGTCGTTGCGCTACGGTCAGCTGCAGGCACTGCTAGTGTCCTGACACACTCACGACGCGCTCATACCTCGTGCACTGCGCTCGTGCGAGAAGATCCAACTGGAGCAACTACACGTACGTCGCTCGCAGTCGCTCCCACACTGCACGATGCAAGCGCGCAGTAGCATGGACGCGATCTGGGACGACGAGCTTGCGCGCGCGACGCAGTGGCTGAGCTCGAAGAAGCGGCAGCGTGAGCAGCAGCAGCGCAGTATCTTTGCGCGCGTGAACAACCACTTGCGCTTCATGGACGTGCAGCTGCGCGAACGCGAGCAAGAAGCAGCAGAAGCGTTGCTCCAGGACCGCGACGCACATGCGAATGGCACGAGCGGCGGCCATACAGACAGCTTGCCAGAGCCAGACCTGGCGCTCGACTTTCTCGGTGGCGTCAGCGCAGACGACATCAAGTCACTGCTTGAAGCAGAAGCTGCGCGTGCCGCCAGCGACGCGCTGCCTGTCGCGAGTGTCCCTCCGCCTGCTCCTGTCCCACCTGCACCAGTGGCAGCAGTGCCAACGTCGCCAGCACCAGCAATGGCGCCGCTTGCGATGCCGACGCACTTGCTCGGAAAGTCGTCGCCGCCCAAGCTCTACGCGTCTGTCGCAAAGCACACGCACCTCACGCCCAAGTTCGTTGTGCCATCCGTGACCGCCGCGAGCGCTGCTGCGACGACGACAAAGAAGAAGACGATCGCTGTGACCGCGCTCCCGAGCATTGCGCTCGACGAAGACGCTGGCGTCGCAGAGCTCATGAACGAGCTCGAGCTCGGCATGAGCGACTTGCCAAGTCTGCAGCAGCGCCATCAGCCGCACGAGAAGGACGCGACAGAGGAGCACAAGACAGAAGAGAGTACGCCGCCGCATGTCCAGACTGCGCGCAAGAACGACGACGACCTGTCGAGCATGAGTGCGCTTGCGCGCTCAGTCTTTGGCGCAGCAGCGACGCAGCGCTCACCGGTTGTTGCGAGTCGCATGAAGACGCTGAGCGAGCGCGCGAACAGTGTCCGCGCGACGACTGAGAAGACGCAGTCAGCCGCCGCGAGTGCAAAGGATACAACGACTGGCGCAGTCGACCTGGACCAAGTCGCTGCTGAGATGCACGGCTGGGTCACTGGCTACCGGGACCCAGACGTCATTCGCCGCAAAGAGACGATGTCGCAGCGCAGTCGGCGCCAGACTGCGCGCTTTGGCGTCTCGTCAGCAGAAGAGCAGCGTGCGATTCTCAAAGCGGCCAAGTACTACGCAGGCGAAGACGACGCTGCGAGCAGTGCGAGCGCGTCGGACGCGAGCTACGAGAGCGACTTCTCGCCAGTCGATGATGCTGACGACGTGCTCGACGATCCGCTCAGCGACACGGAGCTCTTGAGCGACGACTACCTCGATGAGAACAGTGTCGAGTCGCATGGGAAGACGCAGCGACGGCGGCAGCGCAAGACATCGTCGAGCGTAGGACGTGGCGATACAAAGAAGACGAAGACAAAGAAGAGAACACGAGGCAAAGACACTGGCGCCGCTGTGAGCACTGGCGTGAAAGCCACTGCGACGTTCTACGTCACGCCAAGCAGCAACAGCGAGAACGTCGACACTCGAGCAAACGAGTCGACTGTGTCAACGCCTGCGACTCCCGCAGTCGCTCCAGTGCCAAAGCTTGCGGCAAAGCTTGTTGCGAGTAGCAGTCCAGCAGCGCCAAGCAAACGTGCGAGTGCGAGTGGCAAGAGCAGCAGCGCTGGACCTGCGACTGCAGCGATCGATCTGCTCTCGAGCGACGACGACGCGTCGAAACGAACTGCCAAGCAGTCCACGAGCGCCAGCAGAGAGCAGCAGCAACGAGCAAACGAACATGGCCAGTCACAGCAGCAGCGCGCGACGCCGACTAAGAAGACATCAGCGACCGAGTCGCCACCAGTTCGACTAAAAGTCGCAGCCAAGCGTCTCGATGGGACAGCGACGGCGCCTCGCACTGGCATCCGTCTCGCTGCCAATGCGACGTCTGCTGCTTCGCCTGACAAGAGCAGCGTGAAGAAGAAAACGAGGAACCGCGTCGACGACGACGATGAAGACGACTCGTCGCACGACGCTGCTGCTGCTGTGTACGACGCTGTTGACTTTGAGCCCGAGAGTGTGAGCGAGACGCAGGTGGACGAGAGCAGCGCGGCTGCAGCATCGAGCAGCACGCCCTTGCAGACGCCGCAGAAGACGTCGATCGCGTCGCAGACAGCACCTGCGGATGCGTCCAAGGCGATCAAGACAACTGCATCAACGACAGTAGCAGCAGCAGCAACACCAGTGGCGTCGTCACCTGCACTGCAAGTCTTGTCGGAAGCAGCGCTGACAGCGCACAATGCGCGGCACAAGAGCACTGTGACTACGCCAGACGGACCAACTGATGCAGCTGCGAACGGCGACGCTGCGTCGGAAGCAGAGACGCTCGACTTTGACGACATTGAAGAGGATGTGAGCGACCACGTGGGCTTTGAGCTCGACACGACGCGCCAAGACGACCTTGGCTTTAGCGACGAGAGCGAGAGCGAGGCGCCAGTCGTCGCAGCACCGAACGACGACGTCTACGAGCAGTTCTTTGACAACACGCCGCTGCGGAAAGAGAAGCTCCAGCAGCGCGAGCAAAAGCCAGCAGCGTCCAAGGCGCTAGCAGTCGCTAGCAGTACCAAGACAGCAGCAGCAGCGCCGCAACCAAGCAATGGCAGCTCAACACAAGAGCCAAAGCCTGGCCCTGGCGGTGCGACCACCAGCAGCACGCGCATCGCTGCGTCGACACTCGTGACGACCGAAGTCACGGGCTCGAATGGACTGCGGAAGAAGGTGAAAGCCGGTAGTGCGATCGCAGCGACGACCGTGTTGAAAGGCAAGTACCAGCACTCGCGGCGATCGATCCAAGTGATTGCAGACAAGAGCAGCCGCAATGCCGGCAAGCGGAGCATCACAGGCGTCTACAGCGCATCCTCTGCTGCTACTGGTGGAATGACAACGACAGTGAAGAAGAATCGGTACAGCGAGCCGCTCGTGCAGCCGCAAGAGCTTCACCACCACCACGTGTCATCAGAGCTCACGCCCGAGCTCATGTCGTCGCTCTCGGAGCGAGATCGCTTGCGCAATGGCGCGTCGCGCAGCACGAGCGCCGTCAAAAGCGACGACCGGTACCTGTCGTACCGAAGCAGCAAGTCACAGAGTCTCGACAGCGACGACGAGCCGCTCGCTGCGTCTGTGCGCCCTGCAAAGGCGGCGAACGAGAACGTCGACGCGAACCCAAAGACGCCAGTGTACGCGCGCGAGCGGCAGATTGACATCTACGACGCGCTGCACATTGAAGGCTCGAGCGAGAACGGACTGACGGCGCGAGACCTCCGCGATGGCGAGTACAAGCGCCCGAGTGCGTTCAAGAAAGTGCAGGAAGAACGCGAGAAGCGCGGGATCACGTTCGTGCCGCGCGAAAAGTTCTTGGAGAACCAGCCGATCCCAAAGAAGAAGAAGGTCCCAGTGCCAGCACCGGCAAAGCCTGCCGTCGACGATTACAAGAGCAGCAGCAGTCGCAGTGACAAGCGGTCGAGTCCTGGGAAGCCAGGACGCAGTGAGAAAGCGAGTCACTACGGTCCGTCCACGAGCAGCGACGTGCCGTCGTCGTCGTCCAAGAAGTCCAGCAGCTCGTACAGCGACCACAAGTCGTACACCAAGAGCAGCAGTGGCTCGCACGCAAAAGGCAAAGGCAAGAAATTTGACAAGTTCAAGTCGCGGCGCTCGCCGTCGCCCGTGTCGTCGTCGCGTCGCCGGAGTCACGAGTCTGAGAGCTATCGCTACAAAGACAGCCGTCGGCATGACCGATCGCGGTCGCCGAGTCCACGGCACAAGGACCGGTACAAGCGCTACCGCTCGCCGTCGCGCTCACGGTCGCGGGACCGAAGCCACGCGCGCAAAGACTATCGCGACGACAAGGCGACACCAACGACGACAAGTGACCGCAGCCATGGCGAATCGAGTCGTAAGCGCTCGCGGAGCAAGTCGCCAGTGCGAGCGACTGAACCGGACGGCTACCGCGACGCAACGAAGCGGCTCAAGCCAGAGGACCCGCGACTGAAAGCGCGGGATAGTGGCGCATCGAGCGCGCAGCCAGTGCCACTACCGCCACAACCAACAGGTGCGCTCTTTGACGACGACTTTGGCAACGACATGTACATCTCAGACTCGGACGACGAGCTCGAGAGCGGCAGTACGAGTGGCGGAACTGCTGCGAAGAAACATGTTGACATTCGCGTCGACCTCGCGAGCGTCCCAGTCGACGCTCGCCTGATCCAGCGCCGCGTGTACGTCTCAGGCATCAACGGCGTGACGGACGAAGAAGTGCTGGAAGAGCTCTTTGCACCATTTGGCCTCGAGGTACGACCAAATGTGTCTGTGCTAGGACGCTACGTGCTGGTCCTGACTGACGACGCAGGCAGACCATCGGCTAACACTGTGATGCTCGTGTATCCGGACGTTTGATAGACGGACCGCACTACCGGTTTTCCAGCGATCGATGTTTATCTCTGTCAGCGCTCGCTCCGTCCGCGTGGCGATGCGTGCGTGACGTTCGTCGCCGAAGCAGGTGCACGCAAAGCAGTCGAAGAGCTCAACGGTACGTCATGGAGCATGCGCCGTGTCGGTTTGCATCTGTGCTCATACCTATTGTAATATGTTTGTAATATTTGTTTGTATCGGTTATGTCGAACTGTTATGTGTTGAATAGCGAAAATCGTCAAGAACTGCCAGATTGAAGTCCGCGCAATGGACGCAATGACGCAGCGCGTGCTGACTGCGCAGTTTGAGCTCCCGCGCGAGTCGTGGAAGTGCGCGAGCGCCGACTGCCGCACAGACGTGAGCATCTGGAACAACAAGTGCACTGCGTGCAGTCGCAAGCGCGTGTTTGGGCAAAGTCGCGTGCGGATCGCCGACACTGACTGGCTCTGCTCCATGTACGTCTCGCGTCCTAGAGCCAGGCGTGCGACAACTGTCTTCAGGTCGATCCAAGCGCGCAACAGTCCTCGTGCTGACGAACCATCTTGTGTCGTCTCTATGTATCTCTCTGGATGCCTTTGTGCAGTTGCTACACTGCGAATGCCGACCGGAGCACTGCCTGCCATTCGTGCAACGCAGCGCTGCCACCGATGAACCGCGCGCAGTTCTACGCGAGCTGATCGACTCGCAGTCAGTCGCGTTCAAGCGCAGTGCAGAACAGAGTGACGTGACTGGCGACGTGCTCAGTCGCTCGTTGACGAGACGACGTGGTCGTCAAGAGTTCAGACAGCGCGAGTCAGCAGTGGCATGACGAGGCGATGAAGAGACGAAGAGAGAGAAGAGAGAAAGTGGTCTATGTCGAGTGCGTTCCGACGTGCGTGGTGTGCTAGTAAAGTGCGTGCCATGGAGGTCTCTGTCTCTGTCTCGTTCCCTTTCGCGCTCTTAGGCTAGAAGACGTACACTTGGGTCTCACTAAAGCCGAGCGTCGTGAGGTGCTGCGTCATTGCGTCTTCGTACGCGGGCGGACCGCAGAGGAAGACTGCGACTGTCGGGTCGGCTGCTGGGAGGAGCTCCTGGAGTACGTCGGAGTCCACGCGACCGACACGCGACGATCCGAGCGCACTGGCGTCCGTTGCACTGCCACGCGAGAGGACGTGGTGGAGCGCGAAGCGCGTCGGGTAGATGTTTGCGAGCGGCTCGAGCTGGTCGAGCGCGATGATGTGCTCGAGCGACGTGTTGCTGTACACGAGCGTGAGGCGCGTCGCATCGGCTGCAGCTTCAAACGCAGCGCGAATGAGCTGGAGCATCGGTGTGATGCCGCTGCCGCCAGCGAGGAGCACAAGGTGCGACGCGCTCTGACTGTGCTTGCCGCGCGTGACGGTCCCTGGCGACGGGTACCCGATCGTGCCATGGGGACCGCGCATCTCGACGCTCGCACCAACCTCAAGTGCGTCCAAGTAGCTCGTCATCACGCCATCGGCGTACACTTTCACGAGCAAGTCGAACGAGCCAGCCTGAGGTGAGTGTGTGAACCAGAGAGACAACCGTCAGTCAGTCCACGTCCATTGGCCACTGTCCATTGGCCAGCGGTCCTGAGCGAGCGAGCCAACACTGGGACGACGACGACGCGTGGTGAGGATAGAGCCTAGCGCTGTACCTGCGCGAACTTGGACGACGGCGTGTACGCGCGCTCGATCACTTTGCCGTTGATCGTTGCGCGGATCTTTAGGTGCTGCCCTGGGACCTCGAGGCCCTGTTTGCAGCAGAGACAGAGGCACCTAGGACGTCAGTGCTCCTGGCGCTCTGCGACCCAAACGCTTGCTCAGACACATCTTGGCGTGGACGAAGGTAGCTAAACGCACCAGGTGCTTTCGCGACGGCAGTTCGAACGTGAGTTTGATCGTCCCCGTGCTCACGGTCTGCTTCGCCAGGAGCTTGAACGCGCGCCACTCGTTCACGTCGAGCGCAAACTTGGACTCGGCCGTGGCGCTCCCTGCACCGACCGAGTCTGGATCGAGCTCGCCGACGAGGCATTTCTACAACACGAGCACAGGTGTGAGCCTCTGCTACCCACACATAGCCATCGTGACACACGAATGCGATTGTACCTCGAGCATGCCGTGGCCGTTCACCCAGGCGTGGTACTCTTTGAACAGGTCCGTGCAGTCGCCACCGGCCGACATCATGAGGTACGGGATCCCGCCTGGGTGGAAGCGCATGTACGGCGTGAGGTTGTACACCTAGCGTCCAGACACATGCAATTGAAGTGGTGTAGCGTCAGGCTATTGCGCGAGCACGTCATGGACGATCAGACAGCGGCGTGCGCACGTACCTTGCCATCGAGCACGGACCAGCAGTCCTCCTCCGTGTTGTGCTGGTTCACTTCAGCCATGGGGATCTTGCGTCGCGGTGGTGCGCCACGGAGGCCCGAGAGGTCCTGCCCTGACTGGCACAGTCGCATCCAATGCTGTATCGTGCGCAGCAGATCCAGACTCCGCGCATGTGAGTCGCTGATGCTCGACTCGATCGATCGATCGACTGTGTGCATGTACGACAGCAGCGACGCGTCCCATGATCGCACAAAGAAGGCGACGCAAACGCAGAACACATCCACACATAGAGAGATATACGCACCAGCTGGCTGTAGCCTGGCGGCAGCGACACCTTGCGGCGCGACTGCGCGCTCGTCACGTCTCCGCCCATTGCGTACGTCGTCGTCGTCTTCTTGCGCTTCCGACAGACGTTGCCCATTTCATGAAAAGTGAGAAATGCGATTTTCGAGATTGGATTTCATTATGTAAAAATAGCATTCTTTTTCTAACTGAATTTTCAGTTTCAAAATCTATTGTTAGTTCGCGAAGCCAAACGGCCTGTTCTTGTGTCCAAAACAGAAGTCGCGATCGATACTGCTCGATCTAGTGCTTTAGACTCCGTTTCGGGTCAATGCGAGTGCGACGCAGCTTCACAACGTTCGTGCATTGTTCTCAATGGACACATTTACAAACCCAGCCATGAAATTCGATACATTTACAACAGTAGCCCCTCAAATGTACACTTGAGTAAAGTATGTGATTGAAACCACAGGATTGGTTAATCGCATGACGAGAAACTAACCAATGAAATGCGCGCGCGATCCCATTGACAACTATCGCATGACACATGGCTTCACATGGCTTCACTAGAGCTTCACTAAAGCCGAGCAAGCAAGAGTCCACGACAACAGACGAGTTGCGCACTCACACACTTGCCTCGTTGCGAGCAAGTCACTCAGGCAGCACGAACAAGATCGCGCAACACACCATCGTCTTCACGATGGCGTTCGGATCAGCTACACTTCGCCGAGCATGCGCGGTGGCGTCGCTTCTTGTGACTTGCTTTGCAGTGCAGCACGTCCAGCACTCTAGCGCGTGGGTCGCACCGATCATCACGAAGGGCAACAAGTTCTTCAACGCGGAGACCGGCCTCGAGTTCCGCATGAAGGGTATGGCGTACTCACCGACACCAAACGCCGGTGAGATGTCGACTACGAAGAACTACGACTGGGCCGCGGACGAGCACGAAGCGGTGTGGAAGCCGCACCTCGAGATCATGAAAGACCTCGGCGTGAACACGATCCGACTGTACTCTGTGGACCCGAGCAAGTCGCACGACAAGTTCATGTGCGCGTGCTCGGAAGCTGGGATCTACGTGCTTGTTGGGCTCACAGCACCGTATGTCCCGATCGTCTCTCTTACTCTCTCTCTTGACCTCGCGCTTGCCATCTCATGAGACTTACTCAAGTACTTCGTTGCTCCTCTGCTGCACAGGTGTGAAAACTGCTCGGTGATCGATGAGCTCCCGCCCAAGTGCTACCCAGACTCACTGTTCACACGCGCAGATGGTCTACAACGCATTCGCTGTCTACGACAACACGTTGGTACGTCCAGTCACGCCCGCGCACTTGCTGATGCTACCGACCTCTGTGCGTTAGACCACTCATCACTCACTCACATCATCATCCACGTCTGCCACAGGGCTTTAGCGTCGGCAACGAGAACAACTTGCAGATGCTGCATGACGCTGGCGGCGCGGTGACGGCGCCGTGTGTCAAGGCGTTCCTGCGCGACACGAAGACGTACGCAGCGAGCTGCGCCGGAAGTCTCCGCCAAGTGTCAATCGGTCTCGACATTGCTGACATCCCGCCACGCGACCAGTGGCTCCAGTACTACGACTGCGACATTGGCGACGACGAGCACACGCGCGCAGACTGGTGAGTCAGTCGACAAGGGCAACCAACACACTCGAATGGAGCGACCGAGTCGCTCATTCACTCACTCACCTCTGCTTCTGTCGCCTCTCATGCCTCGTCAGGATCGGCTTCAATCCGTACGTCGAGTACAACCCAAAGACGCACACCAAGTACGCGCAGTCGACTGGTCTCCAGACGCTCATGAAGGAGTACGCCGATGCGAAGTACTCGCGACCGATCATGTTTGGCGAGTTTGGGTGCAACGAAGGCGCAAACACGATCGACAGCTTTGAGAACCAGCGGTCGTTCTACGACGCCAAGTGGATGAACGAAGCGCCCGAGATGATGCGTGAGATCGTCGGTGGCAACGTCTTTGAGTTCACGACGGAGGTCGCAAACCTCCAGAAAGCCAAGAGTGCGTACCTCTTGCGAGTGGAGCGCATTGCTGATCATGGCCACGACACTCGCAAGCATTCACTCTCTCTCTTGATCTTGACTTTGTGTGACCACCACAGAGCTCACGAAGACGAAGGATCCAGGCAAGTTTGGCGTCGGGTTCTTCTCGCCAGACAACTGCGACCACGACAGCGTGCCGTGCGTGTTCACGCCATACCCCGAGTACAAGAACCTCAAAGCGGCATTCACGTCGACGAAGGAGTCGAGCGTGACGCTCAGCAGCTTCTCGCCCACGCGCACAGCGATGCTCGCGTGTCCAAAGGCTGTGAGCAGTACGCTACCACCTACGCCTAGCGGTACGTCTCGACTCGCGCAGTGTCTGTCGACTGCACGCGCGTGTGTGCGACAGCAGTGCTCACGATCGCTCTGTACACACTTGCTCACTTTGCAGTCAAGGTCTTGGCGTGCCACAGTGACCCCAACGCACAGCCAGTGTGCAACGGCGAGAAGTCGAACACAGGACGCGTGGCATCGAGCAACTCGAGCGCGACAAAGCCGACCTCAGCCAAGAAAACACCCTCGAGTACAAAGACCCTGTCGAACAGCAGTGCTGCTGCTGGTGCAAAGAGCAACAGCACGCGCGACGAAGCAACTGCGACTGCCGCAACGTCATCGGCGGTCACTGACGCTGCTCGGAGCTCCTTGCTTGCTGCGATTGCATCGCTGGCGATCGGAGCGCTGCTGTGCATCTAGACCGCGTGAGTCAGCGACCTTGCTGTCGTCGTGCTTCATATGCTTCACCGGCTTCGATCTCGCTCTCGGTGCCAACCTCACTAGCGCATCCATTCATCCACACTGGTCACTGCTCACTGTTCACTGCTGCCTAATCAAACAAGTGCATGTTCCTCCACACACACACTTGCATGGACTTGCTCGTGGCAGCACTGAACGATGTGTACGCACCACATTCAGCATCACAAGTGCTTCCTCAACTCGGAGACTGACGCTCGATCCATGTCTTGTTTGCTCTTGCTAGTGATCAACCCAGCACCACAAGTGCACTTGGCACTCGAAGCACCAGCGAAGCTCTCTCATTCGAGACGCAAGGCGATCTCATCGCTCTTTGGGCGAACATGGCCACCTGATCGGTGCAGCTCCATCGAGCAGCTCGACGCCAGCGCCAGGTTCGAGTGCTGCCGTGACGACTGCCGGTGCAGCGCTGCTCTCGATTGCAGCAGCTGTCGGTACCGCGACGCTTGTGCTGTTCTAGCTGATCGAGATGTCTAAG
>JAASFL010000275.1:0-24550 GCA_023333735.1 Globisporangium takayamanum
ATGGCCGTCCTGAGCGACCACTTGCTTGTATCGAGCTCAAATTTTATCACCAAATAGAGCGCAATACGCTCTATCATCTCGCAAAAATCACGCTCACAAGTGCATTTTCGAAGAGAAAATCGACCGATTTCTGATTTTTTTACCCTGTCCCTAACTTTTTGACGCGCACCGTAGTTACATCGGTGTTGAACAAAAAAACAAAAATCGGATAAACATTTTTTATTGATTCCAAAACAGTATAGAAAACTAAAACCACTGATGTGAAAGACATTGACGACGCTCTACTCATGAACTCATGAGCAACAAAGAAGCAAACGTGTTGTCTGTGTTGAGCTGCAGCTCTGCTAGCTGTGGACTACCACCTCGTCTGAGGACAAGCTTATACGTTCATTGGAAGCGCAACGAAATCGCTGTCTACCTAACTGAACGAGGTTCAAATGGGTTTGTGCTGCCCAACATGTAGAACATCACTGTGGAGTTTGTACGTACTGTTTGCAGCGCTAGACATGGTTGGTGCGGAGTTCTAGTCTATCTAGGCAGTCCTATATGTGAGCTAACACGTGCTACGAATCAAGCGTACGCGCCTAAGTGTCTGAAGACCACGAGAATTCTGCGCATGTGGAGAGGCTCTTCTCTACGATTTTGTCGTTGGTGCCTGGTTATCGTAATCGTGTGGTTGTGTAACAGCGAGCCCAGAGTCAGGGGACGCTACCGCCGAGTCTGCAGCACTCATGCGCGTGACAGCAGCAGAGTGACTCGTTGACAGCCATGTGTTTGTACTAGAACCTGCCAAGAGACTCGAGAGCTCGCCAAGAGATACGCCGTCTGCACGTGCGAGAGATCGGTAGCGCCAAGAGAGTCGCCTGCACTCAAGTCTCGACGCCCGTTGCCAGTTCGCGACCGAAGCTTCGACAATCCATCCATGCGTCGCAACCGTTTGCGCCGAAGCAATGTATCAGGGATTGTTCCCGGAAGGTCCTCGTGTGGTAAAGTGGTGTCGATTTTCTCGCTCAGAGAAGAGCGCGCTCGCCACGGGGTAATGCGGCGGCTCTTAGCGAGAGAAAGATTCTCACATTGTGTACCCGTTGTCATCCCGACAAGAGTCCGACCACCCCCTAGACGGGCGGGATCTCGCCTTGGTGATGGTGTCACACGGGTGCACTGGGATGTAAATATGTAGATAGATAGATATCCAGGCCGACATACAATAAGCAAGTATAATACACAGACCAGGTTCCAAGCGAGTCACATCTCTGAGCGAGCGAACTCGCTCAGTGATAATCAACGCTTTCAAGCTCAGTCCACTAGCGAGGCATTCGCCTTGGGCACGCTCACACACACACAGACGATCACACAGCACTAGAGTCAAGGTGGCTCTCTCAGCGAGTCGATCTCAAGCGAACACTCGTGTGCTCGCTTCTCATCAAGATCATCTCGCTGAGATCACCGCCTCGTTCACACGCGCACACACGCCTCGGTGTTGGAGCCGAGGCGCACACGCGCTTCTCGCACAGAGCGATCCAACGCTCGATCGCTTGTCGGACGTCAGGACCTTGCCGTCGCTGACGTCCCTCTCTTCGTCTTGTCCGCTGCCAGGTTTGTCGATACCTGGAAACGCTTTCACCAGCAATATGGGTGACTGCTGGATCCAGACCGCTATGGATGCACCTCCACGGATCGTCGCGCACGCGAGGCCGGTACTCTGCCGACGTCTCCCGATACGCCGCCTTGCACACTGCACGCCCAACGCATTCCACATTGACGCTGCTCGGTCGCACTGAAGTCCCCCGACCGCGGCGCGTACAACATGCAAGGGCTTACTTGTAACCAGCGCCTCTAAGTGAGACGTATCTGGAATCCCCACAGATGGGTATAAATTAATCAAGTCAAACCTTCCTCCAGCACCAATCTTGCCCCTGAGATCTTTGTCGATGCACGCCAGCATCGCCACAGTGTCTCATTCGATGCATCTCACTCACACATGACCTCCTTCACACTAGACGTCGGCTCATGCGAGCGTACGTTTATCAGAAGACCACATCTCTAAGCGAGAAACACAGACTGGGAGGAATCAAGCACGACACGTGCCATTCGCACTCGCATACAATTCACTCCGATAGACATGCAGCCTCAGGCGGCATACAACGGCTCTGCGCCGTACGCACACTCACTCCACGCCAGCATACCAGCAGTCTACGCACACGTACCAAAGAGTACTGGTCGCGTGCGAAGAGGCTGGCAGCTTGTGCTGTCGGCGGGAAGGAGTCGCTTGTGGGGCTTGTGCGTGTGTCGGCAAAATGCAGTGTGTTATTCAGTCAATACAATATGCAAGCATACATACATGCACGCTGCCTTGAGCGAGAACGCTTCGCTTGGCGCTGTTGCTGCGATCTTACTCTCTTTTCGCTACGTCTTGCGCTGATGGTGTTGTCTGTTGGCCTCTCACGTCGCTCCGTGTCGCTAGCTGCGACGCTTGACTCGTGCGCGCGACCTGTTGGACGCGTCGGTGTGTCATGTGGTCGCCTCACCCACGTGCGTAGATGCTAGTGTCTCAAAGTGAGCACGATAGGTGCGCGTATCGCAACGCGCACCGAGCTGCATGAGTTTCACGCACTCTCCTGCGCGAGCATCGCGCGCATGCCGTCGCCGTCGCTTGCTGCTTGTATGTCTTCATCGTCCTTGGCGCTCGCTTCTCGCTCGTCTTGATCTCTTCGCGCTTGCTTGCTCGCCTCGCGAGTCACTCGTGGTCGCAAAGAGCGGCGAGCACTCGGCGTCTGTGAGCCACAATCCGAAAAACAGCTGGCACTCGCTCCGTCGCCTGTTTGTGCCTCTTTGCCACCGCCGCATTACACTTTCTCGTCTGGATTCCCGCTTGACTTGCGTTCAGTATACCGAAGTCGAGTGCGGTGGTCTTCGGCCGTCGCGCTGCGTTTCTTCCATGGATTCGCTTCGATTCGCTCAGAGTTGGGATTGTGGTTCCCGCTCAGAGCGGAAAACTGGTCTTCGCTCAGAGCACTTGAGTTTTTCGCTCCGACAGCGCGTTCGCTCCGACACTCAAGTTTTTGCTCCGACAACGCGCTCGCTCAAACGCTCCAACTCGCTTGAGCCGTCGAACCCGATCACCGACTTGAGAAGTTTTGCGCTTTAGTGACTTCTTTAGTCAAGAAATCGCGAGGTCACTATTCCACACTCGAGTGTCCAAGATTCGACCCTGCAACCCTGCAAGACGACCCTGCAGCTGTTGCCCGGCAACTTTGTGTGCCCTGCAAGATGACACCGAAAGTGTAATGTGCCTGGATGGTCATTGCATGTTTGGATATTTACATTTGTAGGCAGGATCATCACTTTCGTGTGACTCGTGCGTGTCACGAGAACACGTCTACGTGTTGCTTTTCATTGGCTGGTGAGTCTGAGATTTCAGCTTATCAGACGCCGTCAGCGCATGCATTTAGTTTGCAGGAGGATTTCGGTAGTTTTCACAAGGCCAAGGGAACTATCGTAAAATACACTCAGAACAGATTTTACCCCACAACCTTCACGTCTTGCAGCTCCATTCCGTTACGCATCGACGCGCAACCAAGACATCGCTTCCCCAAGCCACACGTGTACGCCAAAGTAGTGGACAGCCCCGTTACAGAAAGACTTGCGAGCCGAGCCGCGTCCAGAGTGGTACGGTGAATTCTGGCCCGTGAAGTGGTCTGCAATCACACGAGGGCATCGGCGGCCAGCACACGCTCAACCAATGCTGCAACCAGTGCAAACTCTGCAACCAGTGTGGCACACAAAAGACATGAGGTTCATTGGACGCACGACCTAGTCGCCGCTATTCTCAATGTATTCGTAATCAAGTCTGATTGTTTTCGTTAGCAGGTCTGATTGTTTTCGTTTGCATGTCTGGGAGTGTTGTTTTCTTGCTGTAGTATCACGCTGGGTTGTTCTCAAGGTGCTCTAACGCTGTGTAGTTCGTACGCACTGTTTGCGACACTTAACGCAACGGGTGCAAAGTTCATGTCATCGCTGATGCTACTACGACCACAGTTGAAGTGCTATATAGCAGACATATCAGAAGGGTTCAAGTTAACGAAGGGCAAAATGCACGCGAAGGTATGGCGGTGTGGCAAATGCTTGGTAGATCGATTTAGCATCTAACTATCTTCGTCTGTGTGTGGTGTGTGTGTGTGGTGCAGTACATCGTTGTCGATGGTCGCATTGCCATCAATGGCTCAGCCAATCTCTGGGGCGGCGACGCACGGCAACGACGAGCTCGACGTATTCGTCACGAAGAAATCCGAAGTCGATGCGGTTGCTCGCCACTTCTACAAGAAGTGGCACGCGTACGCGCCTGAGCGTATCAAGCCCGCGCGAAAGAGGTCTAAACGTCTTTAAAGACTTCGCCTACTCTACGACTTCGTCCTCGGTGCGTCGGACGTCGCACTCGCGCCAACACCAACACCGTACGGCAGCTAGCGCAGCTCCCACAGCTTCATGAATGTGCTGCGCAAATCATACCAAGAGAGAAAGAGCACATCGCAGTGTTAGCCAGAGCGTTCATGCACACTCAAATCAGCACGAGCGCAGCGCGTTAGCGAACGTGTATACACCTTGTCGTTCCCAACGCGTTCATCGTACGTTTGTTGTTGTTTCTATTGTAGCGTTTGCGGTCTGTTGTTATATGCTCCGTAGCAACACCTACAAATGCAGGATAACGCCGTCCATCTGGCCGCTGCTAAAAGGCGTTGATGAGTAGGTACGCGCCACCGAACGACGAGTTGTGCTACTTGTCGACAACGTGATGTCATGTTGACACGACTGAAACAGCTTTTGCTATCAAGCACCACCTCATTCATCAACCTACTTGAAGTGGGGTGACTGCAGCGCTCAAAGCGCAGACCTCAGTAACGACTGAGGCAGAACGTTTTGCAAGAAGCGCAATGAGAACGACGCACAGCAGCATCTGCTCCACAGCGCGAGATCGATCCGCAGTGGTGGCATGAACATCTTGGACGCATTGGGATGAAGCGATGAGGCATGGACTGAATGTCACTGCGTCACACTTATCATTTGCATACCCTTTTCGAGTTGTACTCTTGACGAAACCGATATGTTATGCATGTCATTCAACCGTCGCTGCCCAATCGATGGCAATGATTGATGTTACTGAAGTCAATGAACATGGGCAGCATGGCAGCAGCCAGGACTGCGCCGTTTCGTGGCGATCGTAGCACAGCAGTATCGAGCCTGTGTATGTCGGGTTTGGTGACGTCCAATTCTCTCATATTCATACATTGTGTAGGAGTGCAAGAGGATTTGATTTCCAGCATTATCGAATTCCCACAAAACCATACAAACACAAAGTGTTTAAACGAAAGATGTTTTTGAAGAGGGATATGTAAATGATATAGGTTTTGATGAATCCAAATCGAGCGTTTTCTCAGATGTGACAGCGCATCGGTGTCACCATGTGGCGCGCAAAATGCGATTCGAGCGCATACTGAATCGCTGGTTGTTTTGCTTTCTGTTTTGCGATCTCGCGCGTTTCGGACTCGTCGCGTGACGCATCGACTCGAAGCCACAAGAGCGCACATGAGAGAGCGAGAGAGCGAGAGTGAGCGAACGAGCAGGCGAAAGCGCCAGCATGTGGCAGCGGCACCAGCTCGTGGTGCAAGGTATGTATGTACATGTGAACGAGCAGACAACAAACAATGGGCGCTCGACGAGCGCCACCACAGAGCCGCGCAGTCGTCGCCAAAACAGCGCTTTTCAGAGGTGCTTCGTTGGTGCACACAAAGCTCAACGCTGTCCAAAGCTCCAACGAGGACGGGCACGAAAGAAGCGCCGCGGAACGAGACCGTGTGCGCGTAAGGTGTCGTCTGTTGTGCAAACAGCGTTGAAGGAAGATCGCGGTTCGCTGTGCGCGGTCCAAAGCGGGACCGGTTCGGCTGTGCAATTCGAATTTCAAACGACAGCGCGAGTCGGTTATCGACAGTGTCTGGCCGCATACGCTCCTCCATACAAATGCACCTCGCGCTGCGAAAACGCTCGGTGTCAGTCACTGCACGCAGCCACCGATGTGCAGGCGTGGCTCTTGGATTCCGAGGAGGGATGGGGCTCATTCTCTTGAGCCTTGCCTGCCTGAGTCGCGGGAGCCGAGCCAAGTGGGTGGGGGTCGTGGCCGAACGCCGCGCACTCGCGAAAAATCTCCAGCCGCTGCAATCGCTCGCTCGCTCACGCTCACCGCCGCCCGACGATCGACGCCAGACATCAGCCGACCGACGAACGCAGCTATCAACACTACCACGCACCAGCCGTGCTATCTGCATCGCCAGCAGCAGCAGGAATAGTGACAGCAGACAACAATCCGCTGAGCAGCACGGGCCGCCTCCCGCAGTGAATGCTCGCGTCCTAACAACAGCGAGCGACATCCCAGCAAGACAGCAAGGGCGAGTAAGAGAGAGCACACGAACGCAAACGCACACGGGCGATCAACAAACACGTACACGGACACATCATGGGCCGCATGTCCAAACACAAAGCCGCAAAGGCAGCGGTGACAAAGCGGCGAAAGAAGAGCAGCACGAGTGCGAGCACCACGACCATCAGCACGAGCAGCAGCAGCAGCAGCAGCAGCAGTGGCGCGCGGCGCACGCTCGTGTCGCTCGCAGAGAGCGTTGCGATCGCAAACGCAAACATTGGCGCTGCGTCGCCCACTGGCTCGGTCAGCACAGCTGGCAGCTCGACGCCGTCGTCGTCGTCGAGCGCGAAAGAGTGCGAGCAGTGCGGGAACCCAACGATGCTCGACGGCGTCGCTGCGTCGCGCGTGTGGGCCACGAGCAAGAAGCAATTGGCCGCGAACGGGTGCCAGATCTGCGACTTTGTGACGTTCCGCAAGTCGCAGCGGCCGTGCGTGCACTGCGAGCGCGCAGCGTGCGAACACTTTTGCGAGTGGTGCGGCAACGGCCTGCACACCAAGTGCGCGCGTGCGCGAGACGAAAAGGTGAACGCGCCGAACGGCTTCTGCTGCCGCAAGTGCGAAGCAGAGCAAGCAGACGATGAGGAGAAGGACCCGGAAGCCGAAGAGCTCGGCTCGCGCTGCGGGAGCTGCCGCTTGCCGTTCAATGCGACTGGTAAGGACGCCGAGAGCGACGCAGAGAGCGACGGTGATGTCGACGAGAGAGCGAAAGCGCCGGAAGAGTCGGGCTTCAAAGTGAACCAGTCGGTGCTCGTGGAGAACGAAGAGGTGCTGTACAACGCTGTGATTACAGAGGTGGACCTCGCAGGCGAGCGCATCAAGATCCACTTCATTCGCTGGAGCAAGTCGTTCGACAATTGGTACGCGATGGACGACGAGCGCATCAACGAGAGCCTCGCGTGCGACTGCTGCAACCGCTGGTTCCACATCGGCTGCCTCCCGCCGATCAAGAGCTCTGGGCGCTTCAAAGACACGACTTACGTCTGTCCGACGTGCATCGACGACGCCAAGCACTTTCACAACGGCTCGCGCGCCAAGGCGAAGAGTGCAAGTGCTGCGCCAGTCGCGCACTCGAAAGCCTCCGTGCGCAAGAGCAGCGTGTCGGAGGACGCGCCGCCAGCAGTGCCGTCGAAGCGCAAGAGCTCCAAGCCGATTGTCACGAGCGACGATGAGCAAGAGGCGAAGAAGCCGAGCGCAGCAAAGAAGAAGCGCAAGCTCTCGAACGCAAGCGACTCGCCAATGAAGAAGAAGCCCGAGCTCTCGCGCGCTGCCTCACGCTCGCGGTCCAAGTCGCCAGACGCACCGACGCATGCGATTGGCTCAGCAACTGCAGGCGCCGATGAGGACGACGATGCAATGGCAGACGACCGCTCAGCAGCACGAACATCAGGCAAGAGCGCACCATCGTCGCCTGCGCAGTCGTCGTCGCATGCTGCTGCGGATGACGATGATGAAGCGACGGCTGCGGCTTCGTCACCAGTCGCGTCGCCTCGTTCTACAGAAGCAGCAGCAGCAGACGCCTCATCGTCAGTCGCAAAGCCTCGTGAGAGCAAAGCAGAGAGCGACAAGAGCGACGCATCTGATGCGAAGAACGACAAGCCATCGAATGACGCGAGCACTGCTACGAACGAGTCGCAGGCAAAAGCCGACAAGCCAGTGGTGCCTCCGTCTGGAGCGTCGCGGAGGAAGCTGTCGAGCCACTCGGTCTCGTCGCTGCTCAACAGTCCGTCGCCGAATGAAAAACCTGCGACGCCGCCGCTGCATCCGACCATGAGCTCGCTCTCGATGCTCGACGAGAACCGACGGAACTTCACGTCGTCGTTTGACGTGCTCGTGAAGACAGAGCGCAGTCACCCGCTGCCTCCGCTGCCAACTGCGTCAACGTCGTCCGGATCATCATCATCAACGGGCCGAAGCACGAGCAGCTCGTCGTTCAAGGCCAGCAGTGCGACGGCCAAGCTCGAGTCGTTCACGCACTCGCCGAACTGGTCGATGCGCGCGCCGCCAGCATCGTCGTCCATGAAGCCGTCGAGCGGTCGCGGCGCGCTCAGTGCGTTTGACATTCTGCGCGAAGTCGCGACGCAGTCGATCGGCGGCGAGCTGGACGCCGTCACGACTGCACCGGCCGTCAAACCGAAGAAAGAGCGGCAGCGCGCGTCTGCTGCAAAGGCCAAAGCGATCAAAGCCGAGAAAGCTGCGGCTGCAGCGGCCGAGAAGGCAGCCGCCGCCGCGGCGAAGAGCCAGAGCCCGAATGGCACACACGGCAATGGACCTGCTGGTGCACTGAGCGAGCAGGAGCGACTGATGAAGGAGCGTCTCCAGATCAGCAACTCGTTCGTGGACCTGCACTTCAGCATCCGGAAGGAGATGTACCTGAAGTTCTGTCTCTTGGAGGAGCAAGGACTGCTCGACCGCGACACGGCGCAGCGTCTGCGCTCGCTCATCTACCCGACGTCCGACAAGTTCCAGGACCTCAAGTTCGTCTACCTCGTGAACAAAGACCTCTCGCCGCTCTACCTCACCAAGCGCCTGCTCGAAGTCGTCCCCGCAGCGCTCGGTGGCACAGGCGTCGCATCGTCGCAGCACCATGCGCCTGGTGGCTCGACGCCTGGAGGTGGCACGAACAGCGTCGCGTCGTCGCCAGCGGCGACTACGAACCACACTGCGCAGCCGCTGCCGACGATCGTGCCGCCAGGGCTGACGATCCCGTCGTTCTCGGAGATCATCGCGTCCGAGAAAGCGGCGGCGCTGCTCCACCAGCAGCAGCAGCGGCAGCACCAGCAGCTCCAGCAGCACTTGCAGCAACAGCACCAGACGCTCCAGGCAGCAGCGCTCGCAACGTCCGGCGGCTTGGAGCTGTGCAAGAAAGCTGCCGCAGCAGCTGCTGTGCGCCCCGACGTGCTCGCAAAAGAGCTCGCGCCACTGCCGTCGTCGTCTGTCATGGCAACGTCCACGTCAACGTCGTCGTCCTCTCTCGCGCCTGTACAAAGTAAACATTAGTATCAAGCTATTCTAAATACATACACTCCTGTAAAGCAGTAGCAGCAGCTCGCGAGTGCTCTCGACGTCGTCTACGTGCATGATGCAAGTGCCTCTACCTGCGCACGAGCTGCTTGCTCTGCTGGTCTGACGAGGATCGCCATGCACTGAATGCTTCTGTCGCGACTGTTCGTGGATGTACCAGTTGCAGTGGTACACTTGGCAGAGTCTTATTCGATTGATTGTCACTGACGCAGACGTGAAGAGCAATGAGTGCACATGGCCGCCGACGCCTGCCGATTTCGCTCATTGCAGCATGTTCATTGAACCGCGTGATCGGCAAGCACGGTGCGCTGCCGTGGCGCCTGCCGTGCGACTGGGCGTTCTTCGCGACTGCGACGCGCCACCAAGTGCTGCTCGTTGGACGCAAGTCGTTTGAAGAGTTTGGCAAACCCGTGCCGAACCGCAAGACGATCGTTGTGTCGCCGTCCAAGTGGCAGTGTCCGCCGCGTTCGTGGGCCGACGTCCGCGTTGCCAAGAGTCTCGACCACGCACTTGAGATCGTCGCACAAGATCCACAATATGCATCCTGCTCCCGCGTCTTTGTCGGCGGCGGCGAGCAGCTGTACGCTGAAGCATTGGCGCGCGACCTCGTCGAGTCCTGCATCGTCACGCGCGTGCAGACCCACATCCGCGACGGCGATGCGTTTTTGCCGCAGTGGACGCATCAGCTACCGACACTCGCGTTCTGTCGCTCGATGCGCTGTCGGAGTAGCGGTCTTGACAGTGCGCATGTCGGCGTGAGCTTCCAGGTCTGGACCAAGTGACCGTGTGGCATCAGTCGACATGCTTGCAGTGAGGAGCGACATGAGGTTACTCTGGGGTACACTCAGTTGACGCCGAAGCAATTTTGCAAATTCAGATTCCACATTGTTGTATCAGTTTGCTATATCAAAACGTACTTACAAAGTTGACTAGAGAAACGTACCTGAACGTACCCTCGTAGCTGCTCATGCTCGCCACTCGAAAAGCGCAATAGACAGACACCGATGGCAGACTCGGCACCGCAGCAGGAGCTCCAAGTGCCTGTGCCAGCGACAGCTGCGACCGTCGCGACAAAGCCCAAGAAAGAGAAGACGACGCTTGAGCTCTACAAGCAGAGCTTCCGCGAGTACCTCGTACGCAGTTGGATCTCACTGCTGTCATTGTTCTGTGTGCATCCACCACCACCACCAGTCTCGTTGCAACCACTGAACATGTGCCTGTGATCCAATGCAATGTCTGGGCAGAAAGAGACGAATGCTGTCGCTGATGACGCAGAGCTCGATAAGCTCATGGCGCTGCTGCACGAGCCACTGCCAGTGTCATTCCGCGTGAACTTGCACCGCCCAGACGCCAAGCGGTGCGGGATACCTGCTCTGTTTCGCTTGGTGGCTGTGCGTTTGACAAGAACATGTTGAGCTGACCATCCTGACTGCGTCTACAGTGTGCAGACGCTACTAGCAACTGACCACCAGTTCCCCAGCGACGCATACGTCTTCAACGACACGCCCATCACGCCGCCCAAGTACGTTCTGCACCAAATGAGGCGATGCACTGAAGCACAAGCGTCGAGGCTCACACACTCACGCTCTCTGTTCTCTCTGTATGTATGCGCTGATTGACAGACCGATTACGTGGTACCCGCTTCCGAACGTCGCGTGGCAAATGGACTGTGGCCGCACAGCGCTCTCCAAGAGTGGTGCGTCCCATGCATTGCCTATGTACTCAGATCACCACTACTTCATCCCACTGACACGTGTGCGCGCTCAATGTGGTTCACAGCGCCCAAGCACGCAGCCGTGAAGGCGTTCCACTCGTGTCTGCTCGAACACACGGAGATGGGGACGATCGATCGCCAAGAAGCGGTCAGTATGCTCCCGGTGCTCTTCCTCGACGTACAGCCTGCGCAGCGTGTGCTCGACATGTGCGCGTCGCCAGGCTCCAAGACGACACAGGTGATCGACTTTTTGCTCTCGGCCAGTGGCTCGAACGGCATGGTGATCGCGAACGACCTCGACAAGAAGCGCGCATACATGCTCGTGCACCGCTTGACGCGCAACACGCTGCGGAACGCCGTCGTGACGTGCGGCGCTGGCGACGCGTTCCCTGGACTGTACGAGCGCGGGACGCTCCAACCAACGAACGTCTTCGACCGCGTGCTGTGCGACGTGCCGTGCAGTGGTGATGGCACGCTCCGGAAGAACCAGACGCTGTGGAAAGAGTGGCACATTGGCCAAGGACTGACGCTCCACCCTGTGCAACTCGCGCTCGCTCTGCGCGGCGCCGCGCTGCTCAAGGTCGGTGGCGTCATGGTCTACTCGACGTGCTCGTTCAATCCAGTGGAGAACGAAGCCGTGGTCGCCGAGCTCCTGCGCCGCAGCGGCGGTGCACTCGAACTCGTGGACGTCTCGACGCGCTTGCCAGCCCTTGTGTACCGCAAAGGCCGTCGGTCGTGGAACGTCGGCTGGCGCTCCAAGTCCAAGTCGAGCCACAAGGGCCACGTGTTTAAAGCTGCAAGTGCCACAGATGACGGCGCCGCGAGCAGCACGCAGCTCCACGAGTGGTTCGCAACGTACGACGCGATTCCGCAAGACTTGCGCGGCCAGCGCCTCGTGCGCTCAATGTTCGCGCCAGCAGCAGCAGATCCGGTCGCTACTGAGCTTGAGAAGACGCTCCGTCTCATCCCAACGGACCAGAACTCGGGCGGCTTCTTCATCGCTGTGCTGCGCAAGACTGCGGACTTGCCAGGCGACAAGCAGCAGGGACTCCCGGCCTTGGACGAGAACCTCGAGCTCACGCCGCCAGCTGGCTACGTCTGCAAGATCTGCCACGCGTCAGGGCACTTCTTGAAGAACTGCACGCAGTACGACCCGGACTTCCAGGCGCCAGGTGCCAACGGCACGGAGCACGCGCCAAAGGCAAAGAAGCAACGCACAGATGGCAGCGCAGAGCCGTACGTGAAGCCGCGCGAGACGCTCTACCGCCCGATCAGCGACGACGCGTGGGAGCTCATCCAGTCGTTCTACGGCATTGAAGACGCAGGTCTCAAGGTGAGTGTACGAGCGCATGAGCTGCTGCGATACAAGTGGGTGGTTCTAACGACCTGGTGTGCTGCTGCTGCTGCTGTGAACGTGATAGTCGCGCTTCTGGTGCCGCTCAGACGGCGCTGCGAACGTCAACTACGTCGACGAAGAGATCTCCGACGCGTGTCTCGGTGGCGATGCGCTCGAGGTACGAACAGCGTGTGGATCATCACGACGTGTTTGCTCTGTTTAATGCTAATGATCTGTTATGTTGGGTCTTGCTCTGTTCGTTCCATCCGTATGCACGTGCAGATCGTCAACACGGGTCTCAAGGTCTTCACAAAGAAGGCGGAGAAGGGCGTGACGTACTACCGGCCATCAGAGGAAGGACTCGGCTTCATCGACACGTTCTTTACAAAGCGCGTTCTGAAGCTCAGTCCTGACGACTTTGCGCTCCTGCTGCACGCGAGTGCGCACCTTCCGTTCGCGTCGCTTGCACCGGCTGCGCAGACGTTCTTGGACGCAGTAGGCGTCGGCCCTGGTGTCGCGCAGCTCGAGACGAACTCGAGCGTGGCGTTCAACATTTGGATCGGTGTCGGCGCTGTGCTTCCGCGCGTGTCCAAGACCATGCGCACCGAGGTGGACCACGTGTTGGCGCTTCAGCGCAGCGCTAGTGCGTAGATGTGTAGTGAGATGCTACACGCCGCGACGGCGCTGCCGCTCACGCGCTCGCATGGCTTTCATGAGGAAATAGAACGAGTCGCGCTTGCCGACGATCGTCTGCTCTTCCTCTTCGTCACTCTCGTCGTCATTGCCGTTGTTGCTGCCGTTGTGGCGATGTCGCTCTTCGCTGAAGTTCGAGTCTGACGCCTCACTTACAGATCGTTGACTGCGCTTGGATGCCAGTGGCAGCTGGTGCACAGCAGCGCGTGGTCCAGAGGGAATCGTTGGTGCGTCCGAGTTGAGGATGTTCCCTAGGACGTCGAGGTAGTCTTGCTTCGGAATGCCGAGCAGACGGCTCTCGTTGTTCTCGATCCACGTCCCGACGACAAGCATGAGAAAGACAATGAGCACGACGATCGCTGCAGTGCTGCATCACATCACAGCAGCGGGCGCTCCATGTTAGCGGCCATCGTGTTCAAGCGAGCTCTTGAGCTGTTCAGCGACAGCAAGCACTAGTTGCCTCAAATACAACAAACCACACGCACTTGTAGCCGCGTGCGAGGCGATACGTCTGGACGACTGCGTGGCCGTGGTTCCCAGCGAGTAGACCAGCGACGCCAGTGAGGTAGCTTCCGAGCACTTGACTGGCAAAGTGCGATGCGACAAAGAGCTTTGCGAGTCCAATGTTCAGTGCGAGCAGCACAAGCGCGAGTTGTACGACCAGCGACTGGGAGTGCAGCACCACCGACAGCAGCACGACGACTGCAATATGCGAGTCGACGCATGGAAAGCCAAAGGTGTCAGGATCGACACTTGTGCGGTCAAAGAGCGAGGCGTCAACGTCGATCGGTCGCTGGATCTGCGCGAGACGCTGCAGCAGCAACACGCTCAAGAGGTTCCCGACACCGATCCAGAGGTACGGGAACCCAAACTCGGGCAGTACGATCAAGAACACGAGCCTGTGCGTACGAGATGAAGCAGAACACGTATCATCGAGTCATGAGGAAGTGCGCTCTTAGCAAGAGGACAATGTGTAGCTCCATACACACGCACCAGAGTGCGAGGGACAGATCTTGTGTGCGGTGGCGAGACGTGGTCATGTGCACCAAGCGACTTAGCCACGGATGCTCCTGCGCACATACACAGAGAGAGTCGAAGTGGTGCGTTAGCGAGAAGTACGTCTTGGTGTGAGCGATCTGCTGCGACTTGCGCACCTGCTTGGTGTGCACGAACCAGGCAACGAGCTCGAGGTCTCGCTGCAGCAGTGGATGCAGCTTAGCTGTTTGCATGGAGGCATCCCAAGTGCGCTCGCTGTCACGGACGCTCTTCGTTCCGGCGCTCTTTTGGCGCAGAGGCATGCTGGCTTGGCTTTTCGAAGTCGTGTCGAGCATGAACAGGTTGCGTCGGTCCAGCTAGCACCGCGTCGTTTCGCGAGCAGGATACTGTAGTCAGCATTCTTGCCTTCAAGAGCATCGCAATGTGTGCGAGGATCGACATGCATGTGCACTTCGTGAGCAAGAGAGTGCATCACGCTGGAGTGTGGAAGCAGTGGGTGAACATGACCAAAAGATCATCATCAGCAGCATAGCGATCGCATTGGTGTCCTTGATGAGCTGCACGCGTGCGAGAGCGGAAGCACACGAAGGTCGAGAGCGTCAGATCAAATGCTAGGTTTGCTATCTTCAAAACACGAGCATAGTCTTGTATGTTACATTGCTATATCGCGAAATGAAAGAGATTAAATCTGATTTTGAGCTCACCGCTTATCTGATGTGGCACGGTGTGGCAGAAAACACAGACCAGCAGTCAGAGCGCACAACTTGACTTGCTCGACTGCCGATCGACCGTCGATCGACGACACATACGCAGAGACACAGACAGCAGCAGCAGCACTCATTGACTCGGTGCCAATGACGAGTATCCTCAGTCACAGCGATAGCAACAGCAGCAGCGTCGATCACGAGCCGCAGACGCCTCTGTACACAGACGACGACCGGTGCGTGCAACAATGAACTGCTGTCTGCATGCACGATGCTCCAAGCATCGTTCGTGCAGAACTCGACTGACAGGCTAATGCGTGCTCGATGTCTTGTGCGGACAGACTCGATGTGCCTGGTGTGATCGACGACCAGCTCCTCATGGGATCGGTCCAGCACGCGCGCGACACGGCGCTGCTCACGAACCGCCTGCGTGTGTCGTACCTGCTCGACGCAGAGAACCCGCGCAAGCGCAGCGCACATGGCTCGTTCACGCCGGCAGTGGACCTCGCAATCGACACTGGACGCGTCGAGCTCGACGACGACTTCTCGTACGACTCGTTCAAGCTCAACGTCACGCACGCGAACGACCTCATTACCGGCGCGATCCAGGACGGCAAGACGGTCTTTGTCTTTTGCACGCACGGCAACAACGAGAGCGCCGTTGTGTGCATCACGTACCTCATGCTCACGCAAAAGTGGACGCTCGAGCGCGCGTACAAGCACGTGCTGCAGAAGCGACCTGCGAGTGCACCGCGCAAAGCCTACATTGAAAAGGTCCGTTGTGCGTGTATATCTGGGTCTGAGCGTGAAGCTCGAGACGCATGTGGAGAGGTCGCTCATGAATGCTCCGTTGGCGTGTGTATCGCTGTGGGCAGCTGCGACTACTTGAGCTTGCAGTGCATGGACGCGTGACGCTTCGGTCCGAGCAGGTGGGTCCGAGCATGATCGACATCATGATGGGGCTGCGCGGACAGTCACCAGCGCGCGACGACAGCGAAGACCGCGGGAGCCATCTCACCGAGTCAGGCGAGTCAAACTCGGACCGCGCAAGCGTTGCGTCAAACATGTCAGTCGTCACGGGACTGCACAACGGCAGCTCACTGCGCGAGACGATGATCATCGCTGAGCAAGAGGAGGAGCACGAGACGTCAGCGAGCGTAGACGATGCGAACGCGCACAGCACGGCGTACTCGCTGACAGACCGGCGCGGGCGCGCAAAAGGCGCGAAAGGAAGCTGTGTCATCTCCTAGACGTCCAGTTCATTTGCTGGCACGGAGAGCGTCGGGAGCGGATCGCTTGCGTTCTAGCAGCATATGCGAGCAACCAGCGCACCAGCGATGCTCTTGTCTATGAATCAACCACACACACAAACATACACAGACGCACACACGCACAGCCGTAGGTTGGAGCACATGCACGCAATACGTCGCTATGCAAACCTCACGGGCTCCCAAACATGCGCTGCAGCGAGCAGAGCTTGAACGGGACTCGCGTATGCGGCTTGGGACTGGCTGTCGCTGTCTTCTTGGTCATGTTCGCCTTGTCAGACTCTGCAAGCAGCAAGCAACAGATCAATTAGAGCGCCAGCTAGGAAGTACCGAGTACAAACAAGTACGAGACCCCATTCACCACTCGCCTTCCGCACGTCGTCGTGCTCGCTCCTTTGTCTTTTTGTCTCGCTTGCGGTCTTTGCTGCGTTTTGACTTTGATCTCTTTGGCTCGTCGTCGCTTGGAGATCGCAGCTCGCACGTATCTCGAACGATCGGTGTGTCGCTGTTGCTGCTGCTGCGATCGCTTGCACACTGCTCGATGTAAAACGTTACTTTTGGGACTGCATCCGTCTTACTGCGTCTTCGCTTTTGCTTGGACACTTGCGGTCGCTGGTGCAAAGTAGTCGCATGAGGAGATCAGATGTGAGCGTCACGACCGAGTGGCGCGACTTGCTCTAATTGCGCTGCTGTCTCGCTCACCTCTGATGCTCGAGCACTCGCCTTCTTTCGCTTCGCTGTCGCTTTTGAGTTCCTGGATGCTGGTGCTTTCCGGTTTGGTGGTGCCACCTGCGTAGTACGCGTCGTGTTCCAAGTCGCTACTGGACTCGGAACGTACACGTCGTTGTCCTTTGTCTCCTCGTCTTCATCTGGTGTTCTGTGCGTTGTGCTCCAAGTCGCTTCTGGACTCGGAAGGTACACGTCGTTCTCGTTCATCTCTTCGTCCTCGTCTCTGTGGTTACCACTGTTGTCTTCGTCCGAGCAACCAGTGAAGTCGAGTCGCTGGATGATCTGGCGCTCACTCTCACTAGTCATACCGAGCGTCGCTGCACGCGAGCGAGACTTCTTCTGCCGTCTTCGGAGACACTGCAACTGCGGCTTCTTGTGCGTATTCGGCTCGGGCGGCGGCGTGACAGGAGGCTTCGCAATGCTTTTGTTGCTGCTCGCGACGTCCACATTGCCTCGCCGGATTTCCTCAATGAGCCGAATGCTGCTACTGATCGCAATCGCGCTCTTGTGGCGTGACGGCACTGCCCACGTGCGCAGCTTGCTCTTTGCCACTTTGCGCGGTACGTCTGATCGCCGCTGACGCTTGTGGCTGTTGTTGCTGCTGCTCTTTCGGCTGTGGCATCACGTTCGCGACTATGAGTGCAGCCACAATGCGCACACAGTCCGATATGCATGCACAGACGTACGCAGCAGCAACCGCGGCGTGGACGCTAGCGAACGAGCGCGTGTTCGTGATGTCAGCGAGCGCCCCGCGCGCCATTGTCCGTGCACCGTTCAGTCTTGAAGTGACGTTCATTTTCGCTTCAACCTCGTGCGTTGCTGAATTAGAGGGGCAACTCCACCCTCAAGTCGCAACACAATCGATCTCGAAGCGACGCAGACAACAACAACCAGCAACCACTTGTGCCACAGCAGCAGCAGCAATCGTAGCGACAGGAAACGCAAGAAGAGCAATGAGCAGTTTGTACGAGTGGGTCGATGCGTTCCAGTTCTCGCGCTCGAAGAAACACATTGCGCGGGACTTTAGCGACGCCGTGCTGCTCGCGGAGCTCCTCGCGCAGCTCTTCCCTGCTTGGGTCGAGCTGCACAACTACCCAGGGACGAACCGCTTCCAGCAAAAGCTCACGAACTGGGAGACGCTCAATCGTGCGTTCTGATCCGCGTCGTGCTGCCTGTTGCCTAAGATGCTTTGAGTGGGTGGTTGACAACTGAACCTGTGGATGTGGTGCTCGTCGCTCTTGGTGCGACCAGGCAAAGTGCTGACACGGATCAAGTGCGAGATCTCACGCAAGCAGCAAGAAGATCTTGCAAATGCCGTTCCTGGCGCGATTGAACTCCTGCTCGTGCAAGTGCGAAAGCAGGTGAGTCTCTTGACTCTCAAACGCTAGGAGAGCAAACGAGAGCAAGTGAGTCGCCTGTACACCTGATCTGTGCGTCTCATGCTAGGCGTGCATGTCCACTCTGTGTAGACTGCGAAGAACGAGCAGCAGAAAGCAAACTTCAAGACACCAACATCGCTAACTGCAAAGCCAGTCGAGTCCAAACCAGTCGCAGGCAAGATGAGTACCGGTCTCAAGTCGCCGATGAAGTACAAAGCAGTGGAGCCGCGAACAGCGAGTCTGTCGTCTCCCCAGCCAAAGCAAGCTACATCATCACCACGCTCACCGCAGAAGACACCTGGGACGAAGTCGCTCGCGCCAAAGTCACCGACGTCCGCTCACCCTGCTGCGTTTACACTCAGCGATTTTCTCCCAGCGACACAGGACCGACCGGACCAGGACGACATCGCGTCGTCGTTCTCCAAGATCCTGCAGCTCAGGACCACGGGTAGCAGCAGTGCTGATGGTGAGACCAATGGCGATGCCCATTCCAGCAAACTCGCCAAGCCCAAAGCGACTGCTGTACCAGCACATGCGAGACGACCGCTCACGCCCGATCACAAAGCGAGCAAGCAGCCGCAAGCGACAGTCGCTCGTGCTCGACCGGCAAGTGCAGACTCGAAAGCGCGGCTCCAGCGTCCCAAGACTGCAGTAGCGCTTGCTGGCAACGTGCCGCCATCACGAGTTCGGGACCTCAACAAAGCGAAACTAGCCACGAAGGTTGGACGCGACTACAGCGCAATGAAGCGGATGCCAGCTAGCGCCACTGGTCAAGGCACCACTAGCAGCCGTCACGATGCTGCAAAGACCGAGTTTGCCGAGTCGTCGCTCGTCTACTTTTCGTGCCACGAGGAGCTGTCTCCAAGCGATGAAGCGCACGCGTGGGAGCAAAATGAGCGCGTCCAAGTTGCGCGGTTTGTCAAGTCGCTCCCGTCCGGCGACTGCTTGGTGCAGCTCTTGAAAGCCGATACATCTGCGCGTCTTCCTTCACCCAGTGTGAAGCTCTACGTCTCGACGCCGCACTTTATCGAGTCCTGCAGCTCGCAACTGCACACAATGCAGCGCATGAAGTTTGATGCGACACTGGGCAAGTGGACGTGGCACCAGTCTGGACGCGCTGGTGACTTTGTCGGTAGTGCATCAGCAACACAATGGCGACGCGACTTGGCGATCGACATTGCATCCAGCGCCTATGTCGTGTGTCCTGGTCCTCGGACTGTGCCAACGCTCAAGAGCCGCAGCCATGGTCATGCGACTGCGCTGATGAAGACCGCGTCCCAGAACGCGCACTTCTTCACTGAAGTGCTCACGCGCGTCAAATGCAACTCGATCAGCCTCGAAGAGCCTGTGATGGTCGTCGACGCAAGTACGAAGAGCAGCGGTAGTGACATGGACGCAACGCCGTGTCCAGACTTTGTCCAGACCATGTACGACGCAATTGGCTTTGAGACGCCCGTGGCACCGACTGTGTTCCCGAAAGTCCACGTGGACTTCCCGCTCGCTGCGCTCGACAAGAAGCCGCTGCCGTCTCCAAGCAGCAGCAAGAAGATGAGCGACGACGTGCTCGAGACCGCGTGAGGTCGCAGACAGCCAAGTAGGTATGCAATCGGGAGCTTGAAGCGTCAAAACATCGTGCCACGGCTGCTCTCTATGGCAATCAGCTCTGCTGTCTGAATCGAGTCCCCTTGCTTGTTTGCTTGCGACGGATGCTCTTGGACAATCTATCGCACAAGAGCGTGCACTTGCTCGAGTACGACGCAGTCTCTTCTTCACTGAGTTGTCCTGTTTGCCTTGATCCGCTTTAGTCTCCTAGCTGCTGGAGCTGTCCATCGATCCACTCGACAAGGCGCTCGTGATCGCCTCTGCGGTCGCCATCGCGTCTTTGTGTCGGCTGCTTCACACTCACAGTACGCATCGTGACCAAGTGCGCGTGCGTACGCAGCTCGGGTTTCTGCTCCAGGATCCAAGCGACGACGTCCGTGTGACCGCGTCGTGCTGCTTGCCACAGCGCCTTGGTCGGGAGGACGTTGCCAGCAAAGTCTCGGAGCCACTGCAGGATCGCGAGAAAGCCAAAGCGCGCCGCCATGCACATCGCGTACTTTAGCTCTTTCTTTGCATGGCGTCGTTGACTTCTTGCGAGCGTCTTCACGAGCGCAAGGTCGCCGCAGAGCACGCCAATGACCACACCATGTTGAGCATAACGGTCCGGGAACGCCGCGACGATGCGAGAGACGACGTCCAGTTGCGCTGTCGCAGCCATGCGCTTGAGTGTCCAGAGCAGGAGTTGGTCGCTCGGGTACTTGTCGTGGAGCCATGCGAGCGCTGTGAACTTGTTGCGCTTCGCCACATTCTCCATCACTGCGCTCACTGGCGACCGTATCCGCTCGTCGTAGATCCAGTCCATGACGCACTGCTGGTCGTGCAGCGCCGCTTGCTCGAGCACATTGAGCGACCACTGCGCTGGACAGTGCAGACGGATCCATCGGAGCACGTCGATGTGTCCGCCTTTCGCAGCGCTCTCAGACGCCGCCCACGTGCAGCTCGCACGCGGATCGCGGCGATGCGCGTGCATCCAATCGAGCATGTTGGTGTGGCCGCGTGCTGCCGCCAGGTCGAGCAGCAAGTCCTCCGTGAAGCCGAGACCGAACGCGCGCACTTTTGGGTACAGCAGCTGCGCGAGTGCGACGTGGCCATTGTTGATCGCCGCACGCAATGCGCCGTTCACGAGGACGGTCGGGGCAGCCTCGAGTGCATACTCGATCACCATAGCGCTCCCTTTCTTCGCGCCGTACACAAGCACGTGGTTCACTAACACAGCTTGCTCTGGAGCGACTGCACGTGGCTTGGGTTCGCGCACTCGCTCATGACACTGCTCGAGCGCATCGAGCCGGTCGTCTTCGTTGTGTTGGTGCAAGAGCTGCTCCAGCTCTGCAGCAGTCGCGAGTCTGCGCATCGCATGCCGCAGCTTTGCAAGAATGCTCGCGTCTGCGAATCGGCGGATCGCGCGCACTGCACTCGGCAGCGCAGCAACAGCATCGCGCTCGCGCAACACGACGTCGACTGCCGTTAGTCCTGACCCAACGACGACGATGACACTTGTCATGTTTTGACTGATGATAAAGGACTGAAACGACACCACTGTATTGCTTCATTTAGTAGCCCCTGACACAACGCTCAGCGCGCTGTCTTGCTCACTGCAGGACGTCGTCGCAGTCAGTCGTGACAGTGAGGTCAGCCCACGCCTCGAGCTCCTGCTTGCTCTTATCGAGCACAGCAGCGACGCCGTCGACCGAGTCTTTGCCGACAACAAGACGCGCCGGCAGCGATCGTCCTTCGCAGCGACCAGTTTTTGTGAACGCCTCGACGAGCAACTGCGCCGCCTTGACTGGATCGCCACGCTGATGACCGCTACGCGCCGCCAACGCTTCCCATCGCGGAGCTGTGACCGAGTCCAAGTCCGCGATGCGCGTCTTCGCAGCGATCATGTTGTCGCCAAAGAGCCCAGTGCGGAACGCGCCAAAGTCGACACATGTCACGTCGATGCCCAAGTGCGCGACTTCGACGCGCAGCGACTCGGAGATGCCTGCGACTGCGTACTTGCTCGCGCTGTAGATGCCAGTCACAGACGAGCCGCGCCAGCCGGCAATCGATCCGACGTTTGCGATCACGCCTGATCGCTGCGCGCGCATGTGCGGCAGCACAGCGCGAAGGACGTTCGTGATGCCAAACACGTTCGTGTTGAACTGGTCGTAGATCTCCTTCGCACTGCAGGTACATCACACAATACACATCAGGCTGTTATGTCTCTCGCTTGTACGAGAGCGCAGTGATGAACACTGCAACAGACATAGAGCTTGGACAAGCGCACCTGCACTCTTCGACTGCGCCTTGCAGAGCGTAGCCAGCGTTGTTCACGAGAATGTCGATGCGACCGTGCAATGCGACTGCATCTGCAACTCTCTTGGCGAGCACGTCGTCTGCAGACGTGACGTCAAGAGCGATTGCTGCAGCACCGCGCTGCTCGAGGTCTGCGAGCTTGGCGACATTGCGCGCAGTCGCGATTACGCGGTCGCCACGCGCGAGCGCTGCGAGTGCGAGCGCTCGTCCGAGACCAGAGGAGCAGCCTGTGATGAGCCACACCTTTGATGCAGGCGCGAGCGTTGAGGAAGAGGCAGCGACGCTCGACATCTTGGTAGGTGATGGCGAGTGCGGGTCGAGCAGATGCAGGAGGCTGATGCGCTGGCGACGAGTGTGTTTGACACTGAAGGTTTGAAAGTGAGGGCAAAATTCGACAGTCGCTTTCAGTATCGACATGTCGCATAGATTTTGATGCACATCAAAAGTGCATTACACATCAAGAGGCGTAAGCTGTTGAGCTCGCTTCCGAGGCATGATCTGCTACTCCTGCGTTCGCTAACCACAGACTCACTACACCCCACTTCGCTCACGCAACAGCCGCGTCGTCAAAGTCGGTCGTGGACGCGAGGTCACGCCATGCCTCGACTTCGTCGTGCGCTTTCTGCATCATGGCGCGCACGACTCCAATTGCGTCGTTGCCGAGTACGAGGCGAGACGGCAGTGCACGACCTTCAGTGCGACCGCTCTTCGTCAGCACTTCGACAAGCAGCGCGGCTGCTTTTGCTGGGTCACCCGGCTGGCGTCCATTGCGTGCAGCGAGGAACTGCCGCGTCGGCTCGATGCCTGGTGCGAGGTCCGCGATGCTTTGCTTCGCGGCGACGAGGTTGCCGTAGAGCAGCGACGTACGGAACGAACCGAGGTCGATGCACGTGACGTCGATGCCCAAGTGCGCGACCTCGGCACGCAGTGACTCGGAGAGTCCCGCGACTGCGAACTTGGTCGAGCAATACCAACCAACGACCGGCAGCGAGCGGCAGCCGCCCATGGAGCCGATGTTCGCGATCACACCCGACTTCTGCGCGCGCATGTGCGGCAACACAGCTCGCACCATGCGCCCGATGCCAAACACGTTCGTGTTGAATTGGTCAAAGATCTCTTGCTGGCTGTGAGGATGGACGCGAGTCGCGACGTGGGGCAGCACAGCACAACATGGCAGGACAAGACAGAGAGAGAGAAAGCAGGTCGTTCAGTTGCAAGCTCTCACACACAGAGAGGCAAACAAGCAGATGCAGCACGTGTCCGCACCTGCACTCTTCGATCGCGCCTTCTAGCAAATACCCAGCGTTGTTCACGAGAATGTCGATGCGACCATGAATCGCGATCGCGTCTCCAACGACTTGCGCCACGCGCTCATCGGACCACGTGACGTCGAGCGCGAGTGTTGTGGCACCGTGCTGCTGCAGGTCGTCGAGTTTGCCAGCGTTGCGCGCGGTTGCAATGACAGCGTCACCGTGCGCCAACGCAGCGAGTGCGAGTTCCCGACCGATGCCTGACGAGCAGCCGGTAATGAACCAGGTCTTGCGAGTGACAGCAGCAGTAGACGCAGAAGTCGCAGTCGTGTCATTGGTAGCAAGTGCCATAGCTACTGGTGTGGGCGAGACTGGTTTGGTCGGTTGGACGAGAACGAAGCGAGTTCAAGAGTGAGCGAATGATCGCTGATGATCTTGACGCTCGTGTCGACTGCACAGAGCGCGAGAAGGACACACAAGTCCAGCGCTCTCTTGCGAGTGCAAGTCCATGGTTGCGACTGGACGTCGTACATCCAAGCGAGACTGTACGAGACCTAACGTCTTACTCTGCGCGTGATCCGACCAGCCCGAGATACAAATGTGTTGATGCCGTTCACCTGAGCAAGTTGAAGCACTTGCATGAAGCCATTGATTAGCAGAGACCGTGGCACCAGAAACAGCAGCGGCGCAATCTGCTTTGGTTCGTGTTGACGCACTCGAGCGCTTTGTCATGTGGCTGAGCGGTGGTCAGCCGATGGACTTCGCGCAAGTCGCGTCAGCTTGTTCCACACCACGCGCAAAGTTCTCGTGGTCAAAGCGACTTGCGCGACCTTGAAGTGCGCGTCAACCGAGCTCAAGTGTGATTACATGTGGATGCAGAGCATATAAACACCAAGATACGCTCGATTTACCTCGAAAACGTCACTCTCGCTAGCTGTTAAGCACAGCAGGAGCTACTCGAAGTGCTCATTGCCGATTTCGTCGTCTCCTGCACACGCACACTGCTCCTGCTCCTTCTCACTTGCCACACACACTCAAGCTCTCGCCATCATGTCTGCGACTCCACCAACCACGATGACGACCGCCCATAC
>JAASFL010000276.1:0-24484 GCA_023333735.1 Globisporangium takayamanum
ATACAATGTACCAAACAAGCGCAGCACTCGACGCACCATGAACGAGTAAAGACCCGTGAGGATGGAGCTGACGGACCACATTGGGTTCCACGTCTCGGGGTGAAAGTCCGACATGCTCAAGCACAGGCGCTGGTTCGTCTTAAAGCGGCCGTTCGGCGTCGTCATGTACACGGACGGCGGCTTCATCGGATACTCGGGCGGGAACTTGAGGCATCCGTGGTAGAAGCCACCGTCGTACGGCGAGCCGGCTGTGCCCGTGATCACGTAGTGCCACTCGAGTATGTTCGTATCCTGCGGCACGGCGATGATGTTCTCGACCGGTTTGCGCTGCAGCGCCAAGTACTCCTTGCGCAGGCGCTTCGTCGCGAGCACAGACGCCATTCTAGTTGCTAGAGGAGGGGGACGCGGTGGTGTACGTCGAGCAGGTGGCCGACAGTCGTGCACACACACAGAGATGCGCTCGTCGACTTGCTTGCTTGTGTTGTCTTGCGCTTGGAGCTTTTTCGCTTTTTTGCAAAAGTGCAGATTGCATTTTGCCAATCTGTGAATATTCATAATTGATTCGACTTTTGATTGTTGATGTGTATTTGTAGAATGGAATTTATTATGATCAAATTTAACCTCACAATGTTCATCGCTACGATGTCCTCGACACGACTACCCGGTGTGAGACTTGCTCCGCGCCTTGGAGCCCTTGAGGTACTTGACACCGCCATCGATGCCGCGCGTGACGACTGCAAAGCCGTTCGTCTTGACAACAAAGTCTGCCGTGTTCTCGCCCGTCTCTTTCAGAATCAGCGCTTTGCACTCGTCTGTGATACTGAGCTGCATCGTGTCGGTCGCAATCGCTGCGAGTACGTCGATGCAACTCGGGAGCAAGTGCGCCGGGGCTTTGAACGTCCGACGGATCGGCGAGCTAAAGTTCGTAAACGCGCCGTTCTGCGCACGCGCCATGAGCTCGCACGTCACTGCAGTGTATGGTGCTTCGTCCGAGTGGTTCCCAGTCAGTGCCGACTGGCCGCACACGGCCATGGCGTGCGCAAAGCCCTCAGTCACGTTCGTCTCGAGCATGCGGTTCGTTGCTGCCCACAAGAGCGACGGCGCCGACTCGCGCGAACAGCCGAGTGCAAACTCGTTCAGAAGGATCTCTACGAACGGATCGATCTCGTAGCTGCTCGCGTGCTCCCAGTCAGCGTACGTCGTCCCAGCATCTTGGAAGAACGCGGACGTCGACGGATGGTCTTCGACCGCTTTTCCATCGAGCAGCATCGGGATCGTGCTGCTTGGTCCGATCGCAGTGCCATCTGCAGTCGTGCACGTACTCGTGAGCGCTACGTTCTTGTTGCAGCCTTGGAACAAGTGGTACATCAGATCGACCATCGCACTGACACACATCGGTGACAAGCAAACAGGAGACGTTAGGCTCTCTCGCTCATCCACACACTCTAGGACCGCTCGACCACGAGCTTGTAGGACGTACTAGTGACCGACAAAGATCGGGTCGAACGCTGCAGCGCGCGTCTCGTAGACGCCGCCGAGCAAGTTGTGCAAGTTCCAGTGAAAGCGCGTCTGCATGCTGTCGCGCAGTGTCTCGACTGGCACTTTGCTTTTTGCAGCGTGCCGCAAGACTTCAGCGAACGCGGACGCACCAAACTCGTACGTCGACTGGTCAATGTCCCAGTCGCCGCGTGGGATGCACTTCTCGCAGTTCCGCGACCCACTCGCGTCGGTGCAGCCAAACTGCGCAATGCCGCGTTGAACACAGTTCCCAGCAACGTACTCGCCGTCGATCATGTACGGCGCGGCAAAGTCGACACCAGCGCTCCCACCGAATGCAACGAGGAACTTGGAGCAGCTCTGGATGTTCTCGCACGTACTGCGCGACGACACGCGTTTGGCTGAGTCGTGGAAGAAGTTCCAGTACGGCAGCGTCACATCTGCGAACTTCGGATCGAGCGACCGGAGCATCGTTTCGTAGCCGTAGAGCCACTTGCGGTACCACGCAGGTGCACCACATGATGCACGGACGTGCTCGAGACCATCGGCGTCCATGTAGATCTTCGTGAAGAGCAAGTGCTTGCCGGTTTGCATCGCAACGCGGACGGCATCGAGGTATGTTGCTGTCGATAGCGTCACACGTGTCAGAGCTACCGCAACGCATGTGTCAGAGCCTGAGAGAGTCCACACACACACGCACCTTGCTCTGTCGCAGTGAGCTGCTCCCAGTTCTTGCGCACTCGACTCGTGTCTGGACTTGCAACGACAGCGCTGCGTTCTCGCGGCGCAAGCGCACCGATCGCGACAGCGGCTGCGAGTGCGAGCACATGTAGGAACCGCATGATCGCTAACGGCTGTGACTGCGCGCGTTCGTCTTTGCTAAGCTGTCGTCGTCGTTGCCGTCGCGACACACACGCAGGAGCTCCCTGATGAGCAGATGCTGTGACCGAAGAGGTTCAGCTCGTGTGTCACGTTGTTGATGTGTACCACAAAATATGCAATCCTACTAAGCCGGTCACCGGCTTAGTCCATGAACCACGATGATCGTCTTCATGGAGCCTTTCGCCAGCATGAACCGCGTGCAGTTCCTCGACGCGCAGCTCTGGCTGCGCAGAGCGCGAGTGCCAGCATGGCGTGACGACGTCAGCAATGGCAAGGACACTACCGAGTCGACGCAGAAAGCGTCGTACCAGCTCTTACCACCAAGATCTGGACCTGCAACGACAGCGAACGCTGCAACAGCTTGGTGCTGCTTCCACGTCGGCTCGCGGTTTTGCTTCTTTGCTGCAGGCGACGCAGACGAAGACCCGACGCAGTTCCAGCTCGAGCTGCAGGTGCACAGCAACAGCGACAACGACACTTGTAAGAGCGAATTGCTCGCGCGCTTTGATACAAAGCACGCCTTTGCAGTTGATCTGCGCCGTGTGCGCGATGTCGTGTTGCCCAAGCCAGCTGTGCCATTGCCACACTCGTCCGACACGACCGGTGCGACCCCTGCATCGCAGGAGCAGCAAGAGCCGCTGCCATTCGGCAGTCTCGAGTTCCAGAACGTCAGTCTTCGTGTGTGGATGGACCCGCAGCTCGTTTCACCTGCTGCTGCGAGGCACATGCTGCAGCACACACTTCTCCGCATCCAGCAGCTCGTGCTCCACGCTCGTCAATCAAAGGCACAGGATGCCACACGCACTGGTAGTCTACGAGACGTCTCGTGGCGCGATACATTCCGATACACAAAGCGACTTGCGCTACCAAAGCACAGCGCAAGTGGCGACGACAGCATCTCGTTCTCGACAGCACTGCCACGCATGACACCAGCAGAGCTGCTCGTACAGGCACGTCGGATCTTCAAGCGCGATGCCGACGTGGAAGCTGTGAAGCTCGCAAGTGCGCAGATCGTTCGCGACCGCCAGACGTCGGAATACCGACGCTTGCGCAGTGAAAGTGGCGAAGACGCACAACGCCATGTCGACGACACGCCGGTGGACGCCAGTCATCCCAGCACGCAGGACGAGACACCAGTCAGCGACCGCGTGTTCTCAGACAGTGAGCTTATGCTGTTGCTGACGGAGCTCGCACATATCTTCGGCGACGACCACGACGGTGTGAACGAGCTGCTCGGGTTCACTGCTGCGCCAGCGTGCACTCAGCACGACCGATGCTTTGGACTGAGCAGATCGGATGCGAGTGTCTCTCAGGACAACCAGCCAGTGTGCGTGTCTGCCAAGTGGCAAGCGTGGGACGAGTACCTCGAAGCAGCGAGTACGATGCCTGCTACGCACAGCAGTAGCGCTTCCGACAGTGGACACAGCGACGTCAAGCGCGTAGCGATCCAAGCCGCGGCTACAGCCTTTCAGCGCGCAGTCGTCAGCGAACAGGACACGCAAGTGTGGCACGCGCGCGTGAAGAGACAGCGCCAGCAGATCGTACGTTCGTTTGTGTGTGCGATAGACTGCTTCTTGTTGACGGCAAGAGCTGACAGGTTCACATGTGTCTTGCGATGAGCAACAGGAGGCGTTTGAGTGCGTGGGCTTTGATGCGTTCTTCCCATTGGTCGACATCGAGAGTCTGTGCAAACGAAAGCGACCGCATGAAGCGCGCATGCCAGACGCTCGGCAATTGCAGCAACAGCACAGCGCCGAGCAAATGTTTGGCGTGCTGCTTGAGAAGCGCAAGCAGCTCGTGCGCGACGAGCTCGCAGGCATGTTGTTGCCAAGTCGAAGCCACTTGGATGCGAGTCAAGCGCACTTGTAAAGTCAGCAAAAAAGACATTGACTTGGTGTTTGTATGGCTACAATAGCGGTATCGAGAGCATCCGGCTTACTGGTATTTTGACCAAGCTGAACCTATTATGAGAGGACATTTAACCTATGACTTGCAATGTGACAACATATATTGTCTATTATACTGCTTTTCCTTCGTATTAAGCGTTTCAATACAAAAACAAGTCAAAGCATACTACCTGTATATCTCATCTGCCCTCTCTGCCGTCTTCATACTGAAAGCAAGTCATCCAGTCCTGAGCGGGAAACGGTGGGCAAACTGGACCCACAGCTCCACGCGGCACACTCGGCTGACCGGATCAACTCGATCAACTCGATCAACTCGATCAACTCGATCGATCGCTCTCGCACGTGCCGTGCTGAGCAGTGTGTGTGCGTGTGCGCGCGCGTGTGTGTGTGTGACCCTCTCGCTGTCGCTACCAGACACACACCACCATACACTGAGCGCGCAGCATGGCGTCACCCGCTGTCGACGCAGGTGCGATTGCCAGCATCGTCACCCAAGAGCGTTAGACGCCAACACTGCTGTGACTGACGGAGTGTCATTATCCCTCTGCCTTGCTTGTGTGGCTCTTTAGATCACGCCAAGATGAAGCAAGAGAACCAGCTCTTGCTCAAGAAGCTGCACGACGTCGTTGCGCGCTACAAGCAGCTACAGCAACAGTACCAAGCAGTCGTGACTGAGAAAGAGCAGCTCCTTGGATCCTCTGCTGCTGCGTCGTCCACATCCTCATCCACAGACGCCACGAACAGCTCTGATGCAGACGCAGCAGCGAGTGAGATGGCAGCGCAAGACGCAGCGGTGAAGAAGCTCGAAGCCGAGAAGCACGAGCTCATTGAGAAGCTCAAGACCGTCGTTGGGACCTGCCGTGTCATGCAGAAGCAGCTCCAAGAGGCGAAAGAAGAGAACGAGATCCTCAAGTCGCCCGCCAAACCGCTTGCGAATGGCGTAGACGCATCGTCGCCATCCTCATCGTCATCAGTGAGCGACGCAGACACTCGCAACGCTGCGTTTGCTGCAGCAGCGCGTGTCCAGGAGCTCGAACAGGCGCTCGCAGCGAAAGACGACGAGAAGCAGGACCTCGTCGCGAAGCTCCAAGAGGTCGTTGCGCGGTACCACACGCTCCAGATGCAGCTCGAAGAGAAGATCGGCGAGCACGAAGCGGCGATCTCGAAAGTCCGCGCGCTCGAGCTCGAGCTGCACACGCGCGAGCGGTCCGCGAGCGAGACTGCAGACGCGCAGGTGAGTGAACTGAAAGCCCTCGAGCAGCAAGTGCGCGAACTCACGACCCGGTGTGAGCACGAAGAGACGCGCGCGTCAGTCGCTCGCGACGAGAGCGCGCATCTCCAGCACCAGCTCGACGCAGTGCACGCAGATACGCAGCAGCGCGAGCGCGCGCTCACGCAGCAGCTCCAGGACGCACACGCAGACAACGACCGCTTGGTCTCGAAAGTCGCGGACTTGCAGCACCAAGTCGCGCTCTTGCAGCAGCAGCAAGAGGACGCCGAGCAGCTCTACACAGAGGTCGCGTCGCGTCTGAACCAGACGCTGCGGCTCAACAGCGAGCTCGAAGACCAGCTCAAAGCGCGCGACGCTCAGTCCAACAGCACAGTTGACACTGACACTGTCGAACGCATTCGCGAGCTCACAAGTTTGCTCGAGAGCGCCAACAGCTCAGTCGCCGACCTTGAGCGCCACATGGCAAATGACGCAGCGACGTTTGAGCGCGAGCGTGCGGCGTTTGCAGAGCGCGTGAATGCGCTGACACTGTCAAACGACGTTGCGCGTGCGCGGATCAAGCACTTGGAAGAGCTCCAGATGGAGCTCGAGCGGTCCGAGGTCGACGTGACGTGCTACGAGATCATCTCGCCGACCATTGACTTTCCCAAGCGCGAAGAGATCCAAGCGCTCGCAGAGCAAGTGCACTCGCTGCCGCCGCACGACGTCTGTCCGACCACAGCGACGACGACGTCGTCTGTCGCAGCCGCAGTCGTGCAGCAGAGCGTCGACCTCGTGACGCAGTACGACGACATTCGCGTGCAGATGATCCACATCCGCAAGCGCCAGAACTCACTCCTCGCTGCGAAAGAGAGCGACGTGATTGAGCTCGAACAGCTCCGCGAGACGATCGCACACCTTGTGGACGAGCACGACGCTGCGCTCAAGGCAAAAGACGCAGCGTACCAGGACACGCTCGCGCAGCTCGAGGCGGACAAAGCGAGTCTTGTGAACAGTGTCAAGACGCTCACCGTGACACTCGAAGAGACCGACGCGCGTGCGCAGCGCGACGCCGAGACGCTCACGCGCGTATGTGCAGCGCTTACTGTGCTCGCGCGTGCGTCCGACAGTGTTGAGGACGAGTCAGTAGCGATCGACCTGTTGCTGGAGCGTGTCCAGCAGACTGTCGTTGATGCGCGCGAGCACCAAGAGCGAGTGAGTGAGCTCACACAGTCGCTTGCAACGATGCAAGCGCAGCTCGCAAGCGCTGACGCGTCGACTGTGGGCGAAGTCGAGACACTGAGTTCTGCGCTCGAGACGTCGCAGTGTGAGAACGAGCGCTTGACGACTGAGATCAATGCGCTGCACGAGCGCATGGCGCGTTTGTCGGACGAGACCGAGCAACTCCAGACTGCGCTTGCTGGCGCATCCGAGCAGTCTGCGCTGCATCTCGTCAACGCTGTCGACGACTCTGTCGATGCAGTACTCGCCAATGACGCACCAGTGATCTCAACGCGACGCCTCAGTGAGCTCGAGCGCGAGCTTGAGAAAGCGCAGAGCTCGCTGGAAGAGAGCGAGTCGATGATCGCGAGCGTCAAGGCCGAGAACATGCGCATGATCTTTGAGGTCGCAAAGGCCGCCGATGGGTCCGTGAAGCTCAAGCAGGACTACGAGTCGCTCCTGGAACAGCAGCGCGAGAAAGCGACCGAGCTCGAGACGCTCATGCGCGAGCTCGAAGTCACGATCGCTGCGAAGCTCGAGCTCGAGAACGAACTGCGCGAGTCTCAGGGCTCGCTCAATCTCCAGATCACTGAGCTCCATGCGGAGAAGCAAGCGCTCCGTGACAGTGTCACGCGCTTGGAAGCTGAGCTCCAGCGCTTGCGGAGTGAGAAAGCGGTGCTCGAGCAAGAGATCGCCGACCTCAAGAGCGAGAACGACACAATGGAAGAGCGCATTCACGAGCTCCACGCCGCCAAGTCGGACTACGACTCAATGGAAGAGAAAGACCGCGAAGTCGAAGAGCTCCGGTCGTCGCTCGTCCAGGCAAAGGTCGAGTACGAAGCGCAGACGCGGCAGCTCACTGCGTTGGAGAAGAAAGTCGCTGAAGTCGCGAGCCGTTCGACAACAGCAGCAGCACCGAGTACGAGCAACAGCAGCAGCAACACGGCAGCGACCGAGGCTGAGCGGAAAGAGTTCCAAGCTGCGCTCATTGAGCTCATTGACATGGAGCGGAAGCTCCAAGCCGCGTACGAGACGCAAAAGTCGCTTGAAGCTGCGCTGATGGAGAAGACCGAGTCCAAGACGCTGCTCGAAGCGAAGCTCGCCGACATGGAGCAGAGTCTCGCCGATCTCGAAGACGAGCTCGAGCACAAGATGCGCGTGAGCGGGACGATCGAGACGCACCTCAAGTACACGGAGAACGAGAACCAGGACTTGATGAAGGAGCACGAACAGGTGCTCGCAAAGCTCGTGGCGACCGAGAACCTCTTGGAAGAGAAGTCGATTGCGTTTGAAGCGTTCCGGACGACGTCCGACATGCTCAAAGACGAACGCTCGCGGCTGTTTAACGAGATCGCAATGCTCAAAGAGCTCAACCTCGAGCTCGAGCAGCAGCGCGAGCGTGCTGCTACGGTCCAGGACGAAGCGCACGCGGAGCTCGAGGAGCAGCTCACAGAGCTCGCAGACAAGATCGCGCAGCTCGAGACCGACAAGAGCGTCTTGAAGCAGACGATGGAGCGCGAGCTGTTCCAGCTCGAAGACGAATTGGAAGACGCCAAGGGCTGGCGCAAGCGCACTGAAGATGCAAATGCATTGCTCTTGGACCGCGTCGAGGACCTCGAGCGAACGACGCGCGAGTTTGAGACGAGCGTCGCTGCGCTCGAGGACCAGAACGCCGAGCTCGCAAGTGAGCTCGAAGCTGCGCACGCGTCGTTCACGCTCCAGATCAACGAGATGGAGACACAGGCGGAGCAGACAATGGCCGAGATCACGCTCACGTTGCAAGCAAAGGACGCACTCGAGCAAGCCAAGAGCGCGTTAGAGGCGACCGTCGCGCAGCTCCAAGCGGACAAGAGCGCAGCAGACGATGCGTTCGCAGCGACAAAGGCAGCGCTGACAGCGCAGATCGACGCGCTCGAGACGCGCGTGCAAGTGGTCGAGCGCGAGCTTGAAACTGCAGAACAGCGACTCGTGGACGCGACTGGTGACGTCAATCGAAAGATCGCAGCGATCCTTGCGCTCGAGCGTCAAGTCGCAGAGCTCACAGACGCGCTTGCGACTGCAGAGCGCGCGCACGTCGAGCAACTGCAAGCGCTCGAGCACGCGTGTGACGCTAGCCTTGCGGAGATGAGCGCGACGCTCGCAGCGCAGATGGCCGAGTCGCACGCGCGCGCGTCGAACCAGCAGGAAGAGATCGCGACGCTGAGCACGACGCTCGAGTCGAAAGACCGCGAGCTCGCAGCGCTCGTTGCGCAGACTGCGACGATCGAACAGACGGCAGGCGACCTCGATGCGCAGCTCCAGGACGCAAACACGAAGCTCGCAGCTGCCACTGCGCAGGTCGAGACGCTCGAGCGTGAACGATCGGAGCTTGAGCGTCTTCAGCGTGAGCTCGAAGCGCAGCACGTCACTGAGAGCGAGACATCGCGTGCAGCGACAGAAGCCCTCGAGCGTCAGATCGAAACGCTGCGGCTCGAGACAGCTGCGGTTGCGAGCGAGCGCGATGAGGCTGCGAACAACGTCAAGCTCTTGAAGAGTGAGCTCGCAAGTGTGCGAACATCGCTTGAAGACGCGGAAGCGCGTGTGTTGGAGACGCAAGTGGCGGTTGAGATGTCGTCGAGTGAGCTCGTGATGCTGCGAGCGACGCTCGATGAGAAGGACGCGCTCTACCAAGCGCTGACCCAGGAACACGCAGCGCTCCAGACGCAGCTCGATGCATCACGCGTGGCGGTTGAAGAGCTCGAAGCGCAAGTGGTGGAGAAAGAGAGCGTCGATAGCAAAGTCGTGAGTCTCAAAGACGCGCTGAAAGTATCGAAGGCGTCACTGAAAGACGCAGAAGAGCGTCTTGCAGCGCTTGAGGCAGCGAACCAGTCGCTCGTGGCGCAGCAGACTGAGTTGCAGTCGACGCTCGATGGTCAAGACACTGCGACCCAAGCACACATGGCGGAGAACGAGCGCTTGAGCGCCCAGGTCGCGAGTCTCGAGAGCGCGTTCGCAACGCTGCAGTCGACACTTGACGACGCCGAAGCGCGTTTGAAGGACGAAGTCGCAGCGCACGAGACGCTCGTTGACGACCACACTGCGCTTCGCTCGGAGCTTGATGCGTCAATGCGTCAGCTGGACGAGCTGGCAGCTGATAAGGCGAATGTCGAGGCGAAGCTCGCAAGTATTGAAGCGGAGCTCGCGAGTGTTCGCGCGTTGCTTCAGGACGCAGAGCAGGTGCACAGTGCGAAGAGCGCTGCGTTTGACACACTCACTGCTGAGCACGCGACTCTCAAGACTGAGCTCGAAGCTTCCACGGCATTTGTTCAGGACCTCGAAGCGCAAGTGGCGAACAAGGCGAGTATCGAGTCAAAGCTCGCAGGTGTCGAAGAGGAACTTTCGACTAAGAGCGCAGCGTTCGAGGCTCTGACTGCTGAACACGCGGCGTTGCAGACGCAGCTGAGCGAGACGACAGCACTGATTGAAGACCTCGAAGCTCAAGTTGCCGACAAGTCGACCATGGAGACGAAACTCGCCGGTGTTGAAGAAGAGCTCGCAGCGAAGAGCGCAGACTACGAGTCGCTGTTCGCTGAACAGACAGCGCTCCAGGCTGAGCTTGAAGCGGTCAAGGCATCAGTGCAGGACCTCGAAGCGCAAGTCGCTGACAAGGCGGCTATCGGAGCAATGTTCGTGAGTGCCGAAGAGGAGCTCGCGAGAGCGCAATCGGCAGTTGCGACTTTGGAGCACGAGGTTGCAGCGAAGACTGCAGCGTTCGAGGAACTCACTGCTGCGCACACTGCGTTGAAGACTGAGCTTGAAGCGTCTGAGACTTTGATCGAGGACCTCAAAGCACAAGTCGCAGACAAAGCGAGTGTCGTCGCGAAGCTTTCAAGCGTCGAAGAGGAGTTTGCATCGAAGAGCGCAGCGTTTGAGGCGCTCGTTGCTGAGCAGACAGCGCTCAAGACCGAGCTCGAAGCGTCCCAGATAACGACTCGTCACCTTGAAGAGCGTATCGCTGAAAAAGAAGGTGTCGACGCGAGTGTTGCGGCGCTCGAGACGACAGTCGCAGAGCTGCAGCAGTCGCTTGTGTGTTGTGAAGAGCGTCTTGCGCAGAAAGAGTTGGCGCTCGAGACTGCATCAAGCGAACTCACAACGCTTCAGAGCACGATCAACGACAAGGGCGCTATGTACGAAGCACTCACAGTGCAGCAGCAAGCGCTGCAGACACAACTGACTGAGCATGAAGCAACGTCGCAGCAGCTTCAGAGCGAGATCCAAGCGCTCAACGACGCTGCTGCGACTGCGCAACAAGCGCTTGCAGCTGCAGAACAGGCGCTCGCAGCTCGTGTGAGCGAGTGCGAATCACTTCAAGCCGAAGTCCAGACCACGACACTTGCTCAAGAGAGGCTCATTGCGGAAGTGGCGACGCTGCGAACGCACGTAACAGAGCACGAAGCAACGATCCAAGCGCTGCAGGACGCAGCTGAGACGCTCAAGAGCGACTTGACAGCATCGACTGCACACAACGAGGCACTGATGCAGCAGCTCGAAGACCTCGAAGCTGCGCACACTGCGCAGTCGCAAGCAGCTGCTACGCAAGTGGCAGAGGAGCTCGAGGCTGCGCGCGCACAAGTCGCAGCGCTCACAGAGTCAGCGAGTGCGACTGCAAACGAGCTCAAGACGCTTCAAGCAGCGCGTGAGGCTGACACAACGCAGCACGCAGCAGCACTTGGTCAGCGTGACGAAGTCGTTGCGACGCTGAAAGCGAAGCTCGAAGAGGTCGTCGCGAGCTACAAGCGACTCAAGGACGTTGCAAAGGAGCTCCAGGAGCGTCTCACTGCGCAGACTGACAACTGCGCAAAGCTGACGCAAGCGAACGAGGCAGCAACATCAGCGAGTGCTGCACAGACGGACGAGCTCAACGCATTGCAGCAAACGCTCAGTGCTGCACGCGACGATGTTGAGCGCGTCTCCACGGAGCTTCGTACTGTGACAACGACGCTCGAGGCGCAGCAGCAGACGCACGCGACGGTTGTCTCGAGTCTTGAGACACAGGCTCGTGGACTTGAGTCTAAGATCGCGGAGCTTCAGTCGCAAACAGAGTCGAATGTCCAGCAGCAGCAAGCAGCTCTCACTGCTGCACTCGCAGTGCAAGAGCAAATGCTCAAGCAGTCGTTTGACACTGAGCTCGCACGTGCAACGGCAGAGATGGCAACTGTCGTCGAGTCAAAGGAGCTCGAGACGCAAGAAGTGCTCGACAAAATGCGCGAAGTCGTGACGCGATACCGCGAGCTCCAGGAGCAGCACCGGCAGCTCGAACAAGCGCACGAGACGGTCTCGAGTGCCCATGCGACTGGCCAGTCGACTGCAGAAGCAGCGCTCCAAACGGCGAACGCAACGATCGACGAGCTCCGAACAGCGAATTCGACTGCTGCTGCCGACCACGCAGCTGCGATGACGCGTCTAGAGACCGAACTCACGACATTGCGCGCTGAGCTCGCGATCGAGACTGACGCAGCAACAGCAGCGCGCACAGCGCTCGAAGTGTACAAGAAGCGCGCGCACACGGCGCTCAAGAAGGCGACGAGCGAGAGCAAGTTGAGTGTGAAGAAAGCGTCAGAGGAGACGGTCGTGCTTGAGCAGCAGGTCGTTGCAGCAAACACGCGTGTCCAAGCGTTGGAGACTGAGCTCGCAGCAGCGACGCAGCGTCTCGAAGACATCACAGCAGCGACTGACGCACAGCTCCAGCACGCTGTGCGCATTGTCGAGACTGAGCGACAAGCACAGGAAGCTGCGTGGCGATCAGAGCTCGAGTCGGCGAAGCTCGCACTGCAGCAAGCTGAGGCAGCGCTGGAGCGCTCGGTTGCAAGTGAGACAGCGCTGACGACAGAGCGCGATGCGTTGCAGCGTGAGGTCGAGACGCTGCAAAAGGAGGTCGCAAGCAAGAGCGAGGTCGCGCGCGAGATGATGCGCGTGAAAGACAGCGAACTCGCTGAGCTCACGGCACAGCTCGATGCTGCACGCGCTGCAGCGGCCAAGGCGCTTGCAGCAGCGCCACTGCACATTGACAGCAGCAGCAGCAACAACAACAACTCGCGGACGCCGTCGCCAGTGCGGCATGAGAAGGCCGCAGCGTCGCCGAGTGGACAGAGCGACACGAGCCGTGCGAGCTCTGTCGATCCAGCAGATGACGTCCACGCTGCGCACATTGCTGCTGCTGTCGCCGAGCACCGGTCGATCCCCGTGCTGGCAAATGGCAGCACCTCGAGTCACAAGACACTAGCAGCGACTGGAGACAACGACGAAGCCATGCGTCTGAAAGCGCAGTTGAGTGCGCTGGAGACGCAGACGCGGCAGTTTGAGCAGCAACTCGCAGACACACGCGCGTTGCTCGATGACGCCACGCGTGAGAAGAAGCGATTGCAAGTGCTGAGCGAGCGCAACGCCGCTGGTGTGAACGTCGAGTACCTCAAGAACGTCGTGATCAAGTACATGGAGAGCAGCAACGGGAGCGAGAAGGAGAGGCTGATCCCAGTGATTGCGACTGTGCTCCACTTTAGGTGCGTCTTGCATAAGTGTGTGGTGTATGTTTGGCTTGACTGGCGGACTTGGGTCACGCACCAAGCAAGTACTGACCATGTCTTGATACCTTTGCGACCTCGTCCAGTCCGCAAGAAGTGCAGAAAGTGAGCCAGAAGCTCCAAGACGAAGCTGGTTCTGGGCTCCTCGGTGGCGTGTTCTCGCTCTTTGGCGGAGGTGGTGGCTCGACGCCGCCTCCGCCAAAGCCGCTGACTGCGAGCTTGTCGCGCCAGCCATCAACGAGCACGATCAGCGGCGGGAGCATGCGCGGGTCGTTCCGGTTCGACGAGCCTGATGACGATGAGGATAGTGTAGTGAGCTCGCTCAACCCGTTTGCTGCGTAGTCGTGAGTAGTTCTAGTGTGTGAAAAGCGAGAGAGGGCGAAGGACGAGCGGGGGCTCCATGTCGATAGTAGAGCGAGACGTAGAGGCATCCAGCGGTCTAAAGGTCTGCCGGACCAAGTGTGATGTCATGTATGAAGACGTGTTGTACAAGCGAGCATTGACTCGTGAAACGCAGGTGTGAGTGCCTCAAGACGAGACTCACGGAATCGCAAGATAACTGGTCTTGCTTGTGCGTGAGTCTGATCTTGACTGCTGGCGACGCTTCAGGATTCACATCGTTTTATATGGAAAATTGTATGCTTGCGGATGGCTTCGTTTTCGCACGCCAAGCACCAAGAGAACGATGGGCAGTTGCGAGCGCATCCACACATCATCAAGCTGTTTTTCCAGCGTTGGAGGCGAGGATTGTCGAGCGCGCTTGGTGGCCATTGTGTGTCGAGACAATGTCATGCGAGGACTTTCACAGCGTTTGTCTTGTTGTGCGTGGAGGGCGTAGTTCGCGTAGTGGAGACTATGAGTGCTGTGAGCGCTGTGAGTCTTGGTGCCGACAAAGGTGAGGTCATGACAGACGGCAGGTTAGGTACCGAGAGGTCGTGGCGCACGTGCCAGCGCACTCTCCCTTGCGATCCTCTTTGCGGGTCAGCATATGATTCTAGAGGTTTCTGTGAGGCGTCTTTTACTAGGCAATGAGAGCCAATGAAGCAAAGCCTCTTATAACTGATTCCAATAGGTGCTGAAGCTTATTAGTTGATGCAGGAAACGATGAGAATGTAGGTATCAGATGTGTTGCAACATGAGAGGAAATGCGTTGCAACATGAGGGGCTGTCGCAGACATTGCCATTCGACTTTTTCAATACAAACGCGGCATTAAATTCCAACCGACACTTTGCTGAGCTTGATCCACATCGATCTTCGCACAGCGCACCGGATTCGACGTCGGTCGCGGCAGTGTTTCGGACTTCATGAATGCGTCGATCTTCAAACTTTGCATGTGTGAGAAATCATCTTTAGTAGTCACTGCAGATAGTCATAATGTGCTCGCGTTGGATCGGACCTGGTATTGAGCGGGGACGCTAGCCTGGTGTCGTTGCTCAGCGTGTTCGCAACGCTCGCGGCCCATAGCGACACTCGACACGCAATGTCGCCGTCGTCGTTCAGCAGTGCAAAGACAAGTCTTGCCTTGCGGCAAAAACAAGAACTGGTTGAAGTGCGATACAGTGAGGCAAACAGTTTGTCGCTTGTGAGCTTGTGTCTGGCGGTGCGCCGGACGTGAAGCCGCGCCGACGACTACTGGTGCATACTCAACACAACGTGCCGAGCGTGCTTACACCAAGGCATCACATCTGCGAGTCGCTTTGCTCGTCGAGATATCTCGATCTCGATGTGCACACACGAAAGCCCGACGTGGAGCTCTCCGAGAAAAAACCTGTTGTAAAGAGGTCGTGACGCGTTGTTGAATCCGCTTGGATACTCAAACACCGTGAAATGTCAGCGAAACCCATCAAAATGCTCAAAACCTTGCCATCATTGCTGACTACATTGCGCAAAACAAAAAAAACGGTCCCACCACAACGTCAAGAACAACAGTCCACTCTGATCATGCATTTGAATGCAAATGGAAGACTTTAGTTGCACGCTCGTAAACCGCTCGACAGAAAAAGGATGGACAGATGGACGTATAATTTTTGCGCGAGCCTGAAGCGCTCTTGCTCGATTGCTCGCACTCTCGAATTTCCGCGCTTCAGATCAAGCGACCGACCCCAGCACACAAACCCAAGCCCAAGCAAGCAAAGCGCACCCTCGCTCACGCAGACGTCGTACACACACACGTCTTGCACCCATCCACACGCTTCGAAGACTCGAGAGCGTAAGCCCAAGCAACCAAGCGAACGCTGCAAGCAAGCAAACTCGCGAGCGAGCACCCGCACTCACCGTTGTTTTCCGCTGCGACGCGCGCAAGCCTACAAGCGAGCAAGCGAACGCGCGAACAAGCCTCCTCCTCACCACCATCACCCAGCACTAACGCGACGATGGATCTCTCTGGTTTTGTGCGCCGCTTTTCGCAGTCGTCAAGTGACTCGCCTGCCAGTGTCCACCACTTGCCAACAAAGCCGCAGGGGTTGACTGTCGACACGAGCGTCATGAAAGACTCGCAGCGCATGCAGCCACAGCGGGGCGGTTCGTCGCCGATCAATATCTCTGTCAACAACCACACGAACAACAACCAGAGTGGCAGCGACAGTCCGCCTGGCAGCGGCCGCACGAGCGCAAACGCAACGCCAACGTCGGCGCACAGCATCAGCGATGACCACCGCCAGCACACTTTGCAGCGGCGCCGGAGCAACTCGGAATGCCTCATGCTCGCGCGAGACCGCGGCGGTCAGAACCTCCCAGGGCCGTGCCAAGAGTACATTGCTGGCGTGAAGCAGATCCTCGCGCGCAGTGAAGAGTCGCAGCCAGCGCTGCTCCGGCGCCGCAGTAGCATGTCGCTCAAGGGTTCGCCACTCATGAGCAAGTGAGCGTCGCCTGTTGGCTCTGCTCTTCTTCCTCTTGCTCGTTCTCACTCGCTCACGTGTGTTCGCGTCGTGCCACGCCCTTGCTACTACGACGCACGACGAAGAGATCAAGAGACAACACTGTGATGAAGAAAGAACACAAGGAGAGTCGCTAGCACAAGCGACGAGCCACGAGCGCGTTTGTATTTAGGCAGACCAGAGGGCGTCGACGCGCGCGCAGATGTGCGAGCAGACTCGAGAGCTCGCCTCTGGTGCTGCTGCTGTGTAGTGTAGGTGAGTCGTACAGTACTATTTGATTATTAAGGGCGAACCAGAAACAAGACGCGTCTTGGCCATTCATGTGAGTCTGTGTCTTCTTGACAGCTCTTCGTCATGAGGTTGTTGAGCTTTGTGTGTGTATGTGGATGGAAGGAGTGCAGTTGGTCGTGTTGGCATTGCTTTCATGAAGCGATGCTGTCGCTAGCCTGCTGTGCGTCGTCCCAAGTACAGCGGAATCGCGATCTTCTCCTGGTCGCTCGAGATCGCGCAGATCGGGAAGCAGCAGAGCTCGCACTCGAACAGCTTCCTCGGTTTTGCAGTCGCTCCTCCTGCTGCTGCTGAAGTCGTAGAAGCTGTTGCGGCACTTGCGAGTGACGACACGATTGTCGACGATGACTGCTGCGACGAGCTGTACGTGCGCTCTTTGAGACCGAGTGTGAGCGCACTGACGATAGCGCTGGGTCCACTTGAGAGCTGCTCGCAGTGCTCACCGACACCTGCGAGCTGCGCTTGCTCTTCAGTTTGACGTCATCGCCGCTTTCGAAGGTCCCGGAAACTCAGGATCAGCGGTGCAGACGACCTCGCAGACTGCTGCGTTGCGCGTGACGAAAGCGGTGCTGCAGTCGCACTGCTACTTGCTGCTGCAACTCCGCCACTTGCATTCATGCTGCTACCAGCGTGAGCATCGCTTGATGCGAGCACGTCAGCGCCAAAGAGCGAGTCGAGGCGCTCGAGTGCACGGATGTCGACTTCGACCCACACGACTTCGTCGCCGCGACGGGACTGCGACTCGAGCGGGAACAGCAGTCGCTCCTCTAGCACGTCGTACTTATCACGAGCATGAGGCTGCTCGGACGTGGACTCGAGCGGCGAGAGCGCTGGGAACGGGTGAAAGCACATACACGCAGCAGCGGCAGCGCTGTTGCTATGCGAGAGCGCACTGCGCGAACATTGCTGCTGCTGGTGGTACATCGCTTCTTTGATCGCGTCGATGTGGACGCCATACGCATTCTCGCCGCACAAGCAGTGCGCAACGTATCGGCGATGTGTGATCTTCTCACGCGCCTGGACACGACGCAGTACGTCGTCGTGCCGCATCGCGTACGTCTCAAACTCGAGCAACCGTGATGCGTTCGGGTACCCAAAGAGCTGGCCACAGTCGCGCGCAACGAATGTCAACGCTTCAGCGGTCGTGAGTGCAAATGCGCTCTGGAGGAAGAACAGCAACGTCGAGACGACGACTTCGTTCATGAGCTCGAGCGCATGCGCGTCACGTCCGACGCCAAGGAGCAAGACACTTCCAGGCGCATGATGCAAGAGGCGCTGAAAGACTGGAAAGAGCTTGGGCGAGTCCAAGTCGACTTGTCGAAAGAACTTCATGTCGAGGTCCAGAGACTGCTGCTGTGATGTCGAGACGGATGCCGATGCACTTGTGCCACTGCTGCTCGTGCTGCGACGACGGAGCGCGATCCAGCTGGCGTTGATGAACAAGCACGTTCGACCAGTCTCTTCGCTCACTTCGTTCACCAAGCTCGGGACACTGCGACGCCGTGGCGTCGCTCGCATGTGCGTCAAAGCGCGCGTTCGAGTCCGAGTCCCAGAGAAAGTAGACAAACTGATCGTACGTTGCTTCGTGCGCAACTTCAATTGCGTTCATGAACGACATCGTAGCACTCGTTGCGCGGTCGCCGGCACCTGCACGTGTCAGAGCTTGGACATACGTGCTCACAGCGTCGCTCGTGAGACCGCCAATGTGGAGGTTGGAGACGAACCGACTCGCAGTGACGCGTGGCAGCGTCTGGAGTCCGTTTGAGCTCTGGTGCTCGTCTGGTTTAGCTGGTGCGACATCGAGTGCCTGAAAGCGATCGCTGCGGCTTGGGAGGTCTGGGACGCTCGCAGGCTGTGTGCCTGCTGCATCTATCGCTAGAGTAGCCGATGCAGGAGCGAGTGACACGGTCTCGCTCGCAAGAACAGCTTCGAGATACTTCTTGTCGTCTGCAGTCTTTGTGAGCGCGAGCGTATCTTCTATCAGTCGACGCACTTCGACAAGCATGTGGTCTAGTGAGAGGCGACTCGACGGAGATCGCGCGAGCATCTTCTCGCACACAGCGACGAGACGAACTACGAGCAGCCGCTCTTGCTCGTCTTTCGGTGCAAGCACAGCACTGATCTTTGCGTCGTGCTCGTCTCGGAGGACGCGGCCTTTGTTGATAACAAGGTGAGTATAGAGCCCCGCGGCGTCGTCTGTACCAGCACACATGCACATCACAGTCTTAGTGTCACTGTCAACAGCATAGCAGTGTTGTGTCGGATACAACGCAACTGTACCGTTGCCAAACAGGAGCTCTTGAGTGATCAGCTCGTAGAGCAGACAGCCCATGGACCAGAGGTCACACGCAAGCGTGACTTTGTCTTTCTTGCTGTCTGCGCCGCTTATCTGGAGCATCTCGGGGCTCTTGATCGCTTCCGTGCCGCGTGTACGCGATAGGAAGAAGCACGGAGACGCTGCTGCTTTCGGTGGCGATGCGAGTGGCATCGGCGCTTGCGTTTGAAGGACGACACTCGCGCTCCTGCTGCTCCTACCGACATCGAGAACGACGTTGTGCGCGACGGTAGGACGTCTGACTCGGCGACCATCGACTCGCCAAAGTCGCCAAAGCAAAAGTACGTGTTGAGGAACCGCGTCGCTTCGCTCTCGTAGCTCTCGCGCTCTTCAAAGAGCAACAGTCGACGCGTCACGTCGTGCGGTGCCGTGCGAATCAAGACGTTGTCACCCTGTAGCAGCACCATACACAGTGTTAGCCGACCAAGCACGCGACAACCCACACATGGACATGAACATGCACTGTCGCCCACGCACACTACCTTGACGTCAAAGTGGCCGACACCTTCGCGATGGATGCGCGCAAGCGCTTGACACGAGTACTCGAACGCACGGAGCGCCATCACGAGCAGCGACCGGAACGGCGCAGCGCTGATCGTTGCGCGCTACTGCATCAGCGCGCACGGACAGTACTCCATCACGAGCTCAAAGCTCTGTACGTCGTGGTGGTTTCCATAGTCGAGCAGCTGCGTTGCAGCCGATTCGCCTTGCAAACGCTTGAGCACTGACTTCGTTGTAGACGCTGTGGAGAACAGAGAGATCGCCAGGACGTGCTTGATGCGCAAGTACTTTGATCGCGACTGAGCCAGCTCGTGGAAGCAGTGGTGTCGCGCAATAGACTGTCGAGAACGCGCCTTTTGCGAGGTACGTGCACGCTCCAGTCGACGCAGACCCTGTCGTGACGCTCTCGTCGTCTGAGTTAAGTGGCTCGATCTCTGCTGACGATGGTGTGCTTGGTCGCACGTAGATGCTTCGGTCAAAGAGCGACGGCGCTGTGAGACGAACGAGCGAGCGGATCGCAGATATCCGCGCTGCACTCGACACGATACACGCGGCTTCGAGGTCTCGAATGACGCGCTCGTACGAGCGCACACAGAGTTTCACAGACACCAAGTGCTGCTGTAATGTCCACAAGAGATCGACGTCTTTGCGGCTTTGAGTCGAGTCACTCGAGTCTGCGTGTGTTGGCAGCGCAAAGCGCGGACACAGCGCTTCATCAAGTTCAAAGTTCGGTTCGAGGATCAGGAACGACGCGATCAAGACGATCACGAGTGCGTGGACATCTGGTTGGAGCAAGAGACTGCGCACAGGTGGCCTTGCGTCACTCGGTGGCAGTGCATCGAGTCTCGGAATCGACTTTTGGACGTGGGTCAAGTTCAGTCGAAGCGACAGCGCAAGCGGTTGGATGGAGCACGATGCGTCGCTGCTGGAGCTAGCATCGTCGACAGTGTCGACATGTGCGGACTCCACAGGATCAGCAGACTCGGCAGTCGCTCTCGAGCTTGATCGACCTGACGACGGAGCTGCACGAGGCTCGCTCGCAGCGTGCAGCAGCTCGCAACGTCGAGATGATGTGCGACGAAATAAACGCTGCTGTGATCGTTGGTAGCTCCGCGCGTCGCGTCGCGAGTGCGATCAGACACGCTAGATGCATCTCTGTCGCTCGCTGCAACAGCGTTGGGCTGTCATGTCCAGTGCTGTCGCTGTAGCGTCTGCTGTAGAGCGTGATGTAGTGCATGTGACTCGCGACGCACGGAGCAAAGTCGGACTGAGCAGCGACACTGTCCGGTACGACAGACGTGTCGAACTTCACCAAAAGCTGCAAGAACGCTTCAACGAGGCGAAAGTACGCTGAGTGCTTGCACGAGAGCTCCAGTGGCTCGAGTTGTTGCTGGAACGACCGCACGACGCTCAGTGTCGGGATGCGAGTTCCGGCTTTTTGGTCGTCGCTGAATGACGGCAAGCAGTTGCGCTCAATCAGCGAGAGCACCATGTACTCCCAGAGACTCGGTTCATCGGCCCCTGTGCACGGGTTCAGCGTCAAGACGCTTGCCATGAGCGCGCCTTTGCACTGCTCGAGCACTTCGACGTCTTCAGACTTGGCTGTGCCATTGTCTGGATTGCGTTGAGTCCAAGCGTTCCGAGTCGGCAGTGCGACGTCAAGCGTCACGAACGCATTGAGGAAGCCGAGGATCGCAGTCTGAATAGCGTAGCTCGTTCGCTTGTCGACGAGGTTCCCAAACGTCAGTGCGACTGTCGCGAGCTGGCGCAAGAGCGCTGTGATCGGGAAGCAGCCGCGATTGAGGACGCGCACGAGCAGCGTCTGGACGTCGCTATCGGTCGATCGGTTCATGACCAACTGGAAAATCTGCAAGAGCTGACACGCGTACTGGACGTGCTCGAGGTTCGTCGATCCCGTTGCCTCTGGGCGCTCAAGCAGCGTGCTCAAGCTCGTGACGGTCTGCAAGAAGTCTTCGAGCGACAGCACGATCCACTCGTCAACGAACGACCTGGGGATCCACCGAAACATCGCCATGTGCGCAAGCAGCTCAGTTCGCCTTGTCTGTGCTGCACCATCACGGTCCGGGTCGCCAACGTCGTCTGTCTCGCTTCCACGATCATTCGCTTCGCTATCGTCGTTGTCGTCGGCCGAGTCCGAGTCGTTGTCGGCGCAGCTCTCGAGGTACTCGTTGAACTCGCGGAGCTCGGTCCGGAACAAGTGGATCAAGTACTAGTACTTCTTGTCGCCGAGCGCCATCTTGGCTTGGTTCCGGCGCTTGAGTTCGAGGCGATAGAGCGTCGAGACGCACGTGATCACGACGCGAATGCGGCAATAGCTGTCCTGCTCAAGCAAGACGTCGTCCGGTGCGAGCACAATGTCGTCACTCGCGACTGCGGCAGCAACGTCTTTGATCTGCTGCAGCACTTCGTTTGTCAAGCTGCCGTGGATGTTCTCAAGCCGGAGCAAGAGCCCAACGTCGCGGTCCCACGTCTTGGTCGACGAGCTATAGAGGAACTCGAGCGCGAGCTGGAGCACGAGCTCGTACATGCACATCTTGGGCGACAGTTTGAACCGCTTCTTGCGCTTGCACGAGTTGTAGATGCCAGCGTGGTGCGAAGACGTCTTCGTCGCCACCTCGAGCGACGTCTCGGAGCTTGCTCGAGTGTGCGCAACATCCGAGCAAAAGCAGAACGCGTACGTCGCTCCGACTGAGTTCGCTTCGACTTTGTCGTGCGGCACTTCGAGGTGCCCGCGGCAGAGCTTTGCGATGAGCTCAGACTGCACGAGCAGCGGATTGAGCCGAAGGAACACGAGTGGCTTGACGTGCGAGACGACTGGAATCGCAAATGTCGTGCCAAAGTCAATCGACTTGCGCGACTTGGTCGGCTGCGCTTTCTTCCCGAGTCCAAAGAGCGACGACCGGCGCTCCGCTGCAGCTTTTGGCTTTGCTGACACCGTTGTGGTCGGCTGCGCGTTTGCGTGCAGGATCGCCTGTGCAAGCGGCGAGATGCCGGCGATGGTCTTCGCAGACCCGAGCTGGAAGCGGTCGCCAGTGTGGAGCGCTTTCCAGAGCAAGTTCGCGCCTTGGTTCTTGAGAAAGAGTACGCGGAACTCGGGGGCGAGCATGAGGAGGTCGCGCACGAGCTCAATGAACTCAGCGGGGAGGTCGCACCGCATTGAGTAGAACTGGAAGATATGGTGCGCAACTTTGTACAGCATGGCGTCGTTGCAGCGGTTCATCATGTGGACAATGTCAAAGCGCATGACGCGCGCAAACTGGTGCAGTAGCTTGAGCTTCTGCGGTGGGAAGAGGAACGACGACGCGCTGTTTGCTTTGTGGACGTTTCGGTGCGAGCCACCACTGCTGCTGCTTGTGCTTGTTGTTGCTTCGATCGCCTCTAAGCCAGACGCTGCCGCGACGAGGAGCTCGAGCAAGTACGGGAAGATCTGCGCTGCCATGCGGATCTTTCCTTTTGGTCACGTTGGCGGCGACGTAGTGTTGCTGTTGTTCCGATTGATCGCGCTGCTCGTTGTGGCGTACGACTCGGCAAAGAAGACGTGGAGGTTCCGAAGTGCATCGAGGAGCAAGTCTGGCAGTGGTTCGTGCGGGACGATGCTCCAGCAGACGCTCTGGAGCGCCGCGAGGAGCGTGAACTCTGGGTCGGACGAGTTGAGCTCGACGCAGTTCTGCCACATCGTTTGCTGCACTGGCATCGTTGCGACTGTCGTCTCTTTGATCATCACACGGTCTGGGGCGAGGAAGTTGTCGCGCAGGGTCTTGAACCTAGCTGACGGGAATCGAGGCAGCAGCACAACCGATCAGTCAACAGCAGCAGTAGTCAACAGCACAAGACACAGTACGCATGGACGTACGTGAGGTCGGCGTCAAAGAGCTTCTTGCTTGAGAAGTGCGTCGAGACAATGAACGCTGACGGGTTGAACGTGCCGTCTGCGACGACGATGACGTGCCTCTGGAAGTCGAGCTCAACGTGGCGCACTGGCGCTGCGCTGCTACTGCTACTACTGCCATTCGAACTGGCTGTCGATGACGAAGAAGAGGCGCAACTGGCAGCTGCACCGCTGTTTGTGCCAATGAAGCAGAAGCCACATGACTGGGCTGTGAGAGCAATGATACATGGTGTCTGCGCACTGCTCACGACTGCGCCCCAGTCGTCGAGCTTGATGTCTTCGTCCAAGGACGGCTCGCAGCACATCTGGAGCAAGATCGCTTTCACTTGTGGCAAGAAGCGCTTCCAGCACTGCTCGAGCGGTGCGTGGAGCTCTGGCGGCAAGTACAGTCGATGCACAGGTGTCATCATCGTCGAGTGTGTTTGCGATAGTGGCGATGCTGCGCTGCCTGATGTAGCTACTTCAGGTGGTGCGCGGTACGGTCGACCCCACACGATCGCGTCGTCCTGTTTCTTGAGCTCCTTGGCTTTCACGACCACGATCGCACGCACGGCTTGGCGGAACTTGACGTACACTGCGAGGTCCTCGTCCTCGTCTTTCACGAGCAAGTGTGCGCCAGGCAGGCGGTTCGCGAGGAACTGCAGCGCAGCGTCAGCATTCGGCGCGAGCACAGCGAGGAAGAACGAGGGTTTGCCGCCAGCAGCAAGGTGCTCTTTCGATGCTGCTCCTGCTGGTGACTGGTACTGCTGCTGCGATACGTGCTGACTCGTGTTCTTGCCACTGATCACAACGACAGCGCCAGTTGTCGTTGCAAGCGTCGGTCCTTTTGCAGATCGGTGGATCGTCACGCCAGCATCGGATGATGGTGCTGTCTGCTCCTGGCGTACCGCCACCGCCATGGTCCATGCCGCTTGCTTTCGCACGCACGCACGTCGTCCACACTCGCTCGCTTGCTTGCCTGTGTGCACCGTAACACTGCTGACTGACCGTCAAACTGCCTCCTGTGCTCGCTCGCTCGCGTTCGTTCGTTCGACGTCTAAATGCAGGCTCGCGTCGTTTCAGGTCTAGACTCTAGGACGCAAATGACGAAGACGGCACCAACAGCGACCAAGCAACCAGCGCGCTGCGCCACAAGCTCCAACGTGTGGACACGGAGCTGCAACTCACACTCATGAGGCAGCAACAGCAAGGTCACAGGCGTGTGTGCTCGCGTCTCGGTGTGTTTCTCTCAGGAAGCGCTCGCGTGTGTTTGAAAGGAGACGACATGCCGGTGATCACAACACATCACAGACGCAT
>JAASFL010000277.1:0-24484 GCA_023333735.1 Globisporangium takayamanum
GGATAGAACCACTCTGAAGCGATCATCAACGGTCCGGTGCCTGGCTCAGACTGCGCTCGCACGATGTAGTTGTTCAGTGCTCGCTGCCAGTTCGCAATTGTGGTCTTCGGAATGCTTGTCACCGCAGAGCAGTACCAGAGCTGTGCCGCCATGAGTGCTCGTGCGATGATCGTTCGTCCTTGCAACGTCTTCGCGCGCCACTTCCAGATGGAGGTGGCCGTCCGGGTGTCCCAAAGTCCTGTGGAATGCCCACTTGCACGAGGCGGTTGTCCAGGAGCGTGTCAAAGTTGTGGAAGATGTGCTCGTGGCACGCAGCGTCGCCTCCGAAGCTCTGCGTGTAGTTCGCGAGCCAGTCAACGTGGAAGTTGACGACTTGGCAGTGCGGCGCCGAGATGCTGTAGAGGTAGATCTGCTCGCGTCGCGCGCCGCGACCGAAGAAGTCGTTGTAGTTGAGCGTGAGGATGCTCGCGTTTATCGAGTTGACGCGCATGCACGTGCTACGGTCTTCGCCGAGGTTACTCGGACTCCGTGTTGGCGCTGAGATGAAGCGGTAGGACACGCCGACGGCTTCGAGGTCGAGGAGCTTGGTGGCATCGAGGAGGCCGTCGCGGATGATGTTGTAGTTGATCTTGCGCTGCTCGAGGCGCGAGCGAATGAGGTCGTAGCGCCCGGTCGGGATTACGAGGATTGGGTTCTCGCGCAGCCCAGTCATGAGCGTCAAGACGGTCGACGCCAGGTCGAGCGCCACGAGCACGAGCTTGCGCAGCGCCACCATCCGAGCGTCTGTCGATGCGTGCGCTGGCGTCTCCAAGTGCTCGAATGCCCCGGTATTCCTGGGATATGACGAGCTTACGCCTTGGAGCCTTGATCTTGGAGTCTTGGAGTCTTGGAGCCTTCGAGCTTGTGCTTTTGACTGAGACACCTCTAAGTTTGGCAGCAGAGGTCTTTGGATGCAACGAGAACGACTTGGTCGTCTTTGACAAAGCGTCGAGAGACAACCAACCACCTTCACACAAGAGCTGCTCATTACTGCGAGCAGAAGAGCTGCTACCGAGCCATGAGGCAGCAGCAGCGAGTTCATCGTGAGCACGAACACGAGCGTTGAACGACGCAGGTCGAGACCTCATCGTCGAGACTTCACTCAGCGTCGTCGGAAATAGCAGAGTCGCCGTCTGTTCATACGGCGAAAATGGCGCGCAGCAGCAATGCACACGACAGCGACGACGCCTCGCTGCTCTCGTACGGCTCGCCGCGGCGCTCGTTCTCCGGCGCAGCAAATGCGTCTGCAGTCAAAGGCGATGCCACTGCAGCAGGAGATAGCGGCAATAGTGGCGACCCGCAGACGCTGCTCGCGTTCTACCGCCAGCGCAGTGAGCAGTTCCAGCAAGAGCGTCAGACCATGCTCGACCATCTAGCAAACGTCGAGGTGCGCAGCTCTTGCTCGCACTAGCACTGCGTCTCTGTGTGCGTATGTGCTCTCTTGTCTGTGGTACTGACGATAGAGAGCTCTGCTGCGCTCGCAGGTGTCGAAAGAAGAGTTCCATCGGCTCAAGTGGGAGCTGCGCACGAAGCACGAAGAGGTGCGTCCATGCGTACGGACTGAGCGATCGCTGGACGCTCAGCTCATGCGCTCATATGGCAGGTCAGCGAGCTCGAAGATGCGCTCAAGACAGCGAATGCGACGCTCTTTAGCGTCAAGAGCGAGCTCATTGACGCGCAGGCGGCGAACGCGAAGTTGCGCGTGCAGGAGGCGCAGGACCGACAGAAGATCCAGCACTTGCTCGCGCTCACGCAGCCGATCATAGAGGAGGTGCGTTGGCCAGTACGATGGGCTTTCGTGGCGTTCTCTTGTCCATACTCACACAGAGACGGCCCAACGACCAACGCTGCCACACTAGGTCTCGTTCTTCCGCGACTGCCGCCCTGGGACCACAGCGTCGTACCCAGTGGCGCCGACGCGTCAGCCAGTTGCGTACCCGTCGACGATGCACATTGCGTCCGAGATGGGCATGCAGCAGCGTCGTCGGTCAACACCTGCAAACCATGTACATCACGACAGTGGCCGCCGCTCGAGCCGCGAAAGTGCGCGAGTGCTTCTCCGCAGCGTCTCGTCCGCTAGCACGCAGGCCAGCAAAGTGCTGCGGACCGTGTATTTGCCGAACGAGCAGGCGGCGATGCTCAGTAAGACCGTCGAGAGCCTCGAAGCGCAGCTCGTGGCGCACCAGCAGCTCACGGACGAGCGCATCCAGACGCTCCTCGACGAGTTTGCGACCGAGAAAGCAAAGCTCACGCAGCACGCAAGTGCGCTGGACGACCGCGCGCAGGCGCTCGAGCGACAGCTCGACAAGTCCCAGCGGCTGCTGCATCAGACCACGAAGGACTACCTCGTGCTGCGCCACCAGTCGCAAGAGACCGAGCGCCTCGCGCACGAAGAGGTCCACACACTTGAGCGCAAGTGCGCGACGCTCGCGTCGGAGCGCGAGCACGTGCTGCAACAGGCGGTGGCCGAGACGCAGGCGCTCAAGCGGTCGGTCCAAGAGGAAGGGCACGTGTTCGCTGACGAGTTCTGGAGCCAAGCGATGGCGCGCGAACGGGACCTGCACATCCTCAAGGAGCAGTACGCCGCGGTCCAGGACGCCTGCACGCACCGCATCCAGGACCTCCAAGCGCGCTTGACGAAGCTCCGCGGTCGGTACCGCAGCCTCGAGAAGCGCCGTGCAATGGAGCTCGAGGGTTTCACGCGCGACATCAGTGCGCTCAAGCGCCACCTCCAGAAGCTCGAAGTGATGCACTACGGACGCCGTTTGACGGCGCAGGAGCGCCAGAGCATGCGCCTCGGTGCGTACCATAGCGATGCGTCTTTGTGTGAGTGGCTCACGTGGTTCGTCCTGACTGATTGCGCGTCTGTGATCGCCTCACTATGACAGATGAGCACAACATACTCGATGCAAACGAACTGAGCGAAGAGGTCGCTGCGCTGCGGCACCGCGTGCAGGAGCTCGCACACGAGCTCTCGCTCTCGCCCGAGTCCGGCGACAGAAGCAGTCGAAGAGAGCGGTAGCGATAGGCGTCTGTGTCGCGCGTATGAGAGATAGAGAGAGACACTCGCAGAGTCCTCGTTGCCTCACTAGTCCTCGCATGCAAAGCCCCATCGAGTCTCCTTCATCCAAGTACTCGATGCGTACGACATCCGGCGTCGAGATGTCCGAGATGTCCTAGTGAGCTTACTTTAGCTCGAAGACGCTTCTACGCCGCTTCTGCCCTAACTGCCGTCGTTCAGCGAAAGCCAACGAGGTCTCGAAGTCTCTCACTCGCCAACTCGCTCCGCCCTTCGTCCGACACCACATCACCACCATTCTCGATCAACTCAACCTATGCTTCCCACGATGAAGTTCTTCGTGCCACTGCTCACTCTGCTACAAGAACTGAGCCTCGCTCATGCACGCGACCCAGTGCTCGAACTCGGAGCGCCGACGTTCGCTGGCAAAGGCTGCGCAGACGCAGACACAGTGTCAGTCGCGCTCTCGACCAATGGCGCTCAGCTGCACGTGGCGTTCCCAACGACCTTCGCAGCACAAGGCGCCGCTGGCAGTGCGAAGCACACGCGCGTAGCGTGCAACGGTGTGATTCCAATCACTATTCCCAAGGTACGACGCCCACCTGCCTCTCTATCTCACACCTGTGAGAGCAGGACTGACGCTTTGGCTGTGTTCGCGATGCCCAACGATGGGTGGATGCGCTAGGGCTTCTCGGTCGGCATCACGCGCGACGTGCTCGAAGGCGACGTGGAGATCCCACCAGACGCCGCCAAGAGCCACTACGCGCAGGCGACGTCCGAGGTCTTCTTTGCTGCACAGCGACGCGGTCCAAAGACCAAGCAGCGCTTCGATACGCTTGGCGCACTGCGCTTTCGCAGTACGACACCCACAGATGCGTCTGGGACCACGACCTGGTCAGTCTGCGGCGGCACCGCAACGCTTCGGATCAACACTGCAGTCACGGCGCATGGCCCTGGTGTGTCGATCCACAGCGCTGGCCTGCGCTACACTGTTGCGTACAAGCCGTGCTCGAGTGGTGAGAGCGACAGTGACGCGGACGACGCGCCAGCGACGCAAAGCTCATGTGTGCGTCGCACCAAGCGCAGCGCGAGTGCGTGAGAGTGAGTCGGCTCCGACACCATCGAGTCCAGTGCACAGAATGAGCTAAGAATGAGCAAACAATGAGTTCAACACATCGAGTGTATGCATCGGAGAGTACTACAGCTGGTTCTCAATCGCTTGGACAATGCGCAGGAGCTCGTGCGCGTCCGGGCGGACGTCCGGGTCCGAGTTGAGACAGCGGCGCGCGAGGTCCAAGACAATCGGCGGGATCGTGTCGGTGAACGTCGGACGGATGTTTTCGCTGATGACTTTCTTCACGATCTTCATGGCCTGGAGCTTCCGGCCGTCGTCGCGCACGTCGTGGTACGGTACTTGGTGCGTATCGAGCTCCGAGAGCACGATCCCGAACGAGTAGATGTCCGCCTTCTCCGTGTACTTCTTGCCCATGAGTACCTCAGGCGCAGTCCAGTAGATCGTCCCGACGCCAGCAGTCATCGTCTCTTCGAGCGACCGCTCGCGACTGATGCCAAAGTCACTGAGCTTTGCGCGGAAGTTGTCGTCCAAGAGGATGTTCTTGGACTTGAGGTCGCGGTGGATGACCTTGGGCGTGAGCGAGTGGAGGTACACGAGCGCATCGGCGACGTCTTCCGCCAAGTAGATCTTGTGGTCCGGCCAGTTGAGCTGCCCGTTGCGGCGCTTGAGGAAGCCGAACAGGTCGCCCTTGGCCATGTACTCGGTCACGGCGCAGATGTCGTTCGAGCTGCTCCAGGACACGCCGACGAACTCGACGATCTTTGGGTGGTAGAACGACGCCATGAGCTTGATCTCGGCGCCAAAGCACACGATCTCCTTCTCGTCGTTCCGCTTCTCGTTCAAGATGCGCTTCACGGCGACCTGCCGGTTCTCGAGCTGCGCGAGCCACACTTCGCCGAACGCGCCTTTCGACAGCACGCGTGTGAAGTAGAGCGCCGAGTACGCGATCTTGCGCTTCCCGACCGCCGCGTCGTTCTGCAAGTCCGCGAGCACGAGCGTCAGCACTTCGCGCGACCGCGCCGAGTCCTCGCGCGTGCTGCTGCTCGTGCTGCTGCTCTGCGACGGCGTGTAACTGCTCGAGTCGCCGCCCGACGGTCCCGACCCGAACGAGTGCTGCGGCTGGTCGCTCAAGCCAGTCGTGACCACGCGCTGTTGCTGGCCATTCGCGTGTGTTGGCGGACGCACTGGCAGCGCAGGCGGTGGACGCGGGACGCGACCGCCATTGTTCACTCGGTTGTTGTGGTGGTTGTTGTTCCCGCCTGCGACGGCTGGAGAGATGTGGATGTCGTAGCCATTGCCGTTCGTGCGTCCGCCACCGCCGCCGCCGATGTCGTGGACGTTCAAGTCGTCCGGTCGCCGCCGATTGCCGCCGCCGCCTCCGATCTCGAGGTCATGCGCGCTCTTGGTCTTGCGCTGCCGGCGTTTCCAGAAGAACACGCCGCCGAGGAGAATGAGCAGCGCCGCGACGCCGATGACGACGTAGATGATCGTCGAGCCGCTGCCACCGCTGTCGCTATCGCTCTGCGCACGCGCGCCAGTCGTCTGGAGCACGAGCGCGACCGAGACGCACGTCGCGGCCGTGAGCGCGCGCGGCGACCGCATGCTGCTCTTGCTCTTACTCTTGCTGTGCTAGCTGCTTCTGTGTTTGTGTGTGTGCTCGCGAACGATTGTCTTTTGTATGGAGAAACAACAGCCACGATTTTGACTTGATTTTTGTATGGTGCGTCGCTTCCGCCGGCCATGCGGTTGGACTGACTCTTTTGACTTGGTTTTTGTATGCAGGAACCGCGTCAAAACGATAGCCGGCCTCAAATAGCGATTTCGAGCCAAAGCGGTGGCTATCGTTTTGACGCGCTTCAAACAGCCACAAATTTGAATCAGCTCAAGTATGTGAGTCATATCATCTTTGACTTGAAGTCACTATACTTGTGTGTAGGCGCAAAAAAATAGTTAGGGCTCGGGGAAAGTGGAGCTCGAAGTATCTTGAAATTTGTATGCATGTTAGAAACGCGAATGATGGTTGTTATTCGCACGTCAACATTAGGTACACGTCATCGCAGAAAACGCGACGCGTCGAAGCGTCAAAGCTAAGCTAAGAGCTAAGAGCACTCGTTGTGCGGTGCGTGCCTTGACCTCGACCTCCACCTCCAGGCGTCTCGCTCTCTTGCTTGCTTGCTCGATCGCTACCAGCACTACTACAATGGACGCAACAGCGAGCGGTGTGTGGGCGTTCTACTACATCCAGGGCGAAGACGGCGAGGACCGGTCGCACCCAAACGCGTTCAAGATCCCGACGACGAACGGCGCAGCGGACGTGACGCTCGCAGACGTGCTGCGCCACTTCCCGCTGCAGCACCAAAAGACCGCGTTCCACTTCCGCTTTCGCATCAACAGCGCAAACAAGAGCGGCGGCAACACGTTCTTCTGGCTCGACGTCACGGCGCCGACGCAAAAGGTGCCACTCGTGAACGGTCGCGTGATCTGCAAGCTTCTGCGGCTCGAGCGCCCGGCCAAGGTCGGACTCGTGTTCAAGCGCAAGCCCGTGCTCAAGTGGGCGGAATCGGCCAACAACAAGGCGCGCCATGGCTCGGACGCCTCGACCAGCAGCAGCAGCAACGCAAAGGCACCAGTGCAGCCGCTCGGACGCCAGGCAAACACTGGGGACGCGCCATTCCACCGCGCGTCGTCGTCGCCTGCGTTTGAGAAAGACCGACCGGCCAAGTACTCGGACAGCGCATCTGCAGCGCCACCGCAGTCGACGTCGACGGCCAAGAGCAGCGGAGCGTCGTCGTCTGGCGGATCGTCGCGCACGGGCTCTGGGAAAGTCGAGGCAACGGCGCCGGCCGAGAGCTTTGAGGACTTTCTCTCAGGTGGCAGTGGCGCTAGCCAGCAGAAGCAAGCGCCAGTGAACCTCATGGCCGACAGCGGCTGGAGCGACGCGCCTGCGACGCCGCAAAAGCCCAAGTCGACGTCCGACTTCCTCAGTGCGATGGACCCACTCGCTCAGGTCTCGAGCGCTGGGCCAATGCGCGCGTCGAGTGCCCCGACGACCGAAGCGCCGCCCAAGTTCGAGGACGACAACGGCCAGACCGTCGGTCCAGTCACAATGGCCGAGATGCAGCAGCACGCTAAGTCCACGTCCGACGGCTCGAACGTCTACAACGCCAAGTTCGTGGACAAGTCGACCAAGTCGGCAGACGTGCGCCGCGCGATGGAGGAGCGCGAGCGGCAGGTCCAAGCAGACGTCGACAAGGCGCGCGACGAGCTGCGGCAGCGCGAAGAGGCGGCGCGCGCGATGACGGCGATGAAGGAGAACGCAGCGCTCGTGCTCGGACCGAAGCTCAAGAGCTGGGCAGAAGACAACGGCCGCACGAAGAACATCCGGACGCTGCTCTCGACGATGCACGTCGTGATGTGGGACGGCTCCAAGTGGACGGAAGTGAACATGGGGAAGCTCATCAACCCCGCAGACGTGAAGAAGCACTACCGCAAAGCCATGATCATCGTCCATCCCGACAAGAGCGGCGGACGCAACGCCGAGCAGCTCTTCATTGCCGAGCGCGTCTGTGCGGCTGTGAGCACTGCGTGGGAGGAGTTTGTGAAGACGAACCCGTGCTAAGCGCAGCACACGACGCATGCATTCGAGAGGCTTTGCACTCACGTCCGTCCGTCTCTCTGCTCGCTTCTGCTGTTGCGTTGCTGACGCTACACACCATGCGCTGGTCGCACGAGTCCTCTCGTCTGTCTATCGGACGCACTCAGTAGCAGCAGAGCCTCAATCTCTCAACACGACGCCTTTAGACGCAATAGTGACGCAGTAGGCGAGACGACGACGCGCAAGTCAAAGGACGAGGGACGCAGCAACAACGTCTTGCGAGCGACGATGTGCTGCAGCTCTCTCTCATCTTCTTACAGTCTCTCTCTCTTGTCGTCGATAGGAGCGACTGCCTCACTTCACGAGCGCGTGGTTCTTCCAGTACTCGACCGACTTGAGGTACTCGTCGCGGTCGAGCGGGACGCCAGACCCGCCTTCTTCCTTCCCGAGCGCGTTGCGCATGATCGTGATCGGATTCATCGGGAGCTCGTGGTCCACGTCCTGCGCCTTGACCGAGATGATGCCCCACGGCGCGTGCGCCTGCTCCTCGTTGTTCGGCTGGCCAGTCGCACTGTTCTCCTTGCGGATCTGCTCGCGACTGTAGAGGATCACGTCGAGGTACTTGGCCACGACTGGCGTGACGCTGTGCGACGGGAACCAGCGCACGAGCACTGGGAGCTCGTTCTCCGCGCGCGCTTCGTAGCCCGACTGCAACAGGCGCGAGTTCGACTGCGTGATCTCCACGACGTTCACGCGCGTGTCCGTGAAGTTCTCAATGAACAAGTGCTTGCAGAACGGCGCGTACCTGTGCGTGGCGTGTGCAACGGCAACCACAAGAGCGAGAGAAAGAGAGTGATTGTCAGTGCAATGTGTTCTAGCAACAGCAGACTGGTCATTAGAGGACGTGCGGACGTGACGCACCCGTCGACGAGCTCCTTATTTCTCGACTGGTAGATCTCGTTCACCTTCTTCTCGAACGCCGCCTTGTCGAACTTGATCTGCGTGCCCATGTACTTTGGGTCGTCGAACTGGCGCAAGCAGAAGCGGTCTAGATACACAAGAGAGAGAGAGAACATACGAGAGTGCGTGAGTACGATGATACAGAGAGAGAGTGATGTGAGCGCATACAGCAGCGCACACATGCACACTGACGACGCACCAATGACGAGGTCGTGCGGCGCGCTTGGCTCGGTCGGCTTGACCGCGCCGCCCTCGGCCTTGTGCGTCGCAGATCCAGCGTTCATCGTCGTCGAGAGCGAGCGAGCGCAGAGGAGGACGCGGGCGGGGCGGGCGACAGCAGCAGTAGCAGCAGCAAGAGGCGAGAGACGCGCGAGCAGCATGTGGCGACTGGCGTGTGCGAGCCTCGGATCGGAAATGACTGTGCTCCTATACAAAACCCAAGTAGATTTGGATCGGTCATGATGCAAACACTTGCGCGCTTGAAAATGCTAAATATTGAAAATAACACACTAGTAATGGAATATTACACTCGCAGCACAGGCAAGTCAAGCGTGACTTGCTCGATGACACGCATCGGACGTGGCGGCGTCAGGTGCGAGCGCTTCGAGCGCTGCGGCCATGCGCGCAAGCGCTTGCTGCTGCTTATGGAGCTGCTTATGGAGCTGCCGCTGTCAGTGACGCAACGAGCAGCATGAGCATCGTGTGAGTGTCGAGCGAGCGAGAACCACAATTGCGCTCGCTTGAACGCACGCACCAACCTGCGTGTCAACGACAGCGTCCATCTTGTGCGCAAGCTGTTGGAGCTTCAAAGCTGTCGCGACGCTCGGCGAGAGGCGACAGAACGAACCTGCTCGTGTCGGCAGCGACGTTGCGCCTGGAAGCTCAATGCGCAATGTGCCGTCTGCATCGCGTCCTGCGCCAAAGCGCGGGGTGTTCGCACTCTCGTGGCGCTCTTGTGGCTCTTCGTGCACCACTTGCTCTTTCTCTTGCTTTTCATCTTGCACAGCGCGACTGAACTCGTTCTCTTCGTCACTGCGCTGCTTCTCGAGCATCACTTCGATGAAGCCGCTCCCGAGCACAGCGCCAGGGATCGTAAACAGCACGATGCCGCACACTGCGAGCGCAGCGCCAAAGACACGACCGGCGTTCGTCGCTGGCACAATGTCGCCGTACCCGAGTGACGTGATCGTCTCGATCGACCACCACGCGCACGCGCCGATGCTCGAGAACTTCTGCGGCTGCACTGGGTTCTCGAGGAAGAAGATCGTCGTGGACGACGTGAGCACGATCACGAGCGTGAGGTACGTCACGACAAGGAGCTCTTCGCGCTTGCGGCCAAACACGACGCGCACGTTCTGGATCGCACTGTACGACCGCTCGAGGCGCAGGAACGCGATGACGCGCAACAGACGGAGGCTTCGGAGGATCAACGCGCCAGTGTACGACGGAATGAGTCTGAGCGCAGGCATCAAAGCAGACACGAGCGTGAGGACGAACGAGGTATTGGGCGAATCGATAGAGCGAGCAGACGCGCGTACATGAGCTGGAAGCAGATCTCCAAGTAGAACGGTACGAGTGCGATGAGGTCCAGAACAGAGAGCGGCTGCGCCATCCACCTGAGTCTGGGCACGAGTGTGCGCATTGAGTGCATACACACGACTCCAGACAGACAAGAGAGAGAGAGAGCGACGGACAAACGGACCTTCCGGTGATCGCGCCACGGTATCGCTCGTCTTCGACGCACGACCACAGCCGCAAGACGTACTCGACTGAGAAGATGACTGTCGATGTGATCAGGAACATCCCAGTCCACGTCGAGCGACTCACTAGCGCCGCCAACGATTGCAGCAGCAAGAAGACACACACACCAGTCCGTCAGTCAGTCGGACGCTGTGACAACTCACAGAGGCAGAGCTTTCTACGCGTGTGCACTTGTTCGTACAGTACCTGGCTCCGATGACTTGATCGCGACAGTCGACTCGGAGATCGCAAAGACGACGTTGAGCAGAATGAGCACGAGGATCGAGAGCTCGAGCACGTACGACGCCAACTGCAGTCCTGTGCGGTTCGTAATGGACGAGCGAAAGCGCAGGACGGTCCAGAAGTCCTGCCGCAGCGTCGTCTTTGCAGTCGATGGCGGCTTGTACGGATCGAGCCGCGGCGCAGGTGCAAGGAGCATCGCGCGCTCGCCAATTTGTCCTTGCGGTCGCAACTGCTGCTGCTTCATGCTGCGATTGCTGCTCTGTGTAGCAAAGACGAAGTCGCGAGAGAGGCTATGGAGGTCACTGATGAGACCCGGCGCACCCCATCGACGACTAGGCAGTTGGAGGAGAACACGAGAGGTCCTAGCAAACGATATGAGTTCAAAATTGAGCGCTACGACACGACACGTCATCAAACTATCGCTGCGCTGCGACGACTGCGTTCGTGCGATTCACGGCCGCACTGTGAGCAGTCACTGTTATGTTGCCGCGTGAGTAGACGAGCGTGCCGTAGCCGAGCTGGTCAAAGCCGCCGCTGTTGGGGCCATAGTTGCCGCCGCCGCCTTCTGGTCGCACTTTTGTTGCCCACGCAGCGATGTGCGGCGCACTCAGCCCTTTCTTCACGACGTAGTGGTTGTAGAAGAGCTCCCAGATCGGCCGCACAGTTCCGCGACCAACAGCAGAGATCACTGGCTGCGTCACGTCGCTATTGGTGTACGTCGTGTAGTTGACGTCGAGGCCGAGGTTGTACTTGGCGACGTACTCGGCGCCAGCGAGCACGCGGTTGTTGTCGTACGCAAAGAGGTCGCACTGCTGGTTGAACGCCATTTGGCAGAACGAACCGAGGAGCGCGAGCACGAGCGTCGCGTGGCCTTGGTCGCGACCGCTCTCCTGCACTTGTCCGAGTCCGTCTGGGTAGATCTTCCACACCGCGTGCTTGATCGCGCCATTGCCTTTGCCGTGTTTGAAGTACGCGACGGCTTTGTTGAACAGATCGGCACGGTCTGCAAGGATGCCGATCGAGAGCATCGACGCCATATTTGCGAGGTCCCAGTTCGCCCAGTAGTGGTCAATCTTGGCGTTGTTGTGGCGCACGAGGAACGCGTGGTTCATCGGATAGAACACGTCGAGCATCATGTCGACGAACGCGTCAAAGTCTGCGTCAGACCACTTGTCGTAGTCGCGCAAGAGCTCGGCGGCGTTTGCGATCTGGTAGCCGTAGATCCCAGACGCGAGGTACTTGTCGGATGTCCCAGTGATGCTTGTCAAGTTCGTTGCCCAGGCATTGAGGATCGCGATTGCACGATCCGCATAAACGTCGTCGCCTGAGATGTGCCACCGGAGCGCGAGTGCGTACGCAGCTGCAGCGTCTCTGTAGAGCGAGGCGTAGTTCTCTTTTGTCTTGCCGCTGGTGCCACGAACGACTGTCGTCTTGGCATTCGGCTTCCACGTGAGCGACGCATGGGTGCTCTTCGTGAGCATCTCGTAGCCCGATGTCCACGGCTCGAGTCCGGCAGCGACTTGCTTCTTCATGAACGCGAGGTCGCTCGCAGTGTGGAACATGCCTGGGTGCGCAAACTCAAACTCGTTCGAGCTGCGGCGAACGTGGCACGTCGCTGTCGTGAGCGAGCACAGCACGAGCAGGACGCTCGCGAGCAAGACGGAGACGTGGACACTCGCATGCATCGCTGGACACGCTTGGGCTCTGATGTGCTTTGCACTGCGCATCGCAAGATGTGAAGTGAAGAGAGCAGCATGGCACGCGAGGTCAAGCGCACAGACACTCGCGCGTGTCGATTCGTGAACACCACATGGCGCGAATGACTGGCGATGGGACGCGAGCTCGCGAATACGCTGCTCTCCGGCTCCCGAGCGCCATCTGGACTCGAGACACGAGCACACGTATCTGCGAGAGAGTGAGTGAGACGAGAGATCAAGTGAATGAACACGGCGACCATGTGTCGTTAAAGCGTCAACACGTCTTGTTCGTGGTACGATTGCCACGCTACTTGTTGCTGTTGACCTTGTGGTGAACACACAGCTGGTGTCGGGATGACGAGAAAGCGAAACGCGAGGCAGTGATCGCTTCTCCCTCGACATGCGCACGACAGATCTCGATCTACACCGTGATCATTCGCTTCTCCCACAGGATAAGGAGCCGTCATGTGACGGCACTGTATGCCTGTGAGAGCGCCACGCATACCGTCAAGCACGCTGCATCGACAATCGACTGCTGTGTCGTCGCCGCAGCGAAACACGCTGCTCGCAAATTGAGATGGAGGCTGAAGTCCATGGCACTACCAAGTAGGAGCACGAAGGATCTCTCTCGTGTCCAACACAAGTGAGAGCACCAGAGCTCGCACGTCGTGAGTCGGTCCATCGGACGTCTCGACATCGCTTCAACGTGTCGACACCTCGTGGATGTGACTTGAGAAAATCGTCCTACATCGAGCACTAATCCGTCGATCACATCGCCGCAATGGCCATGCGTGATCTTCCTTTGCGATCCGTCGCTCAACCCTACGTCTTGATTCGCACATCTGCGCTTCTTGATGAGTGCTTCGCACGAGCCTTGGACGAACGCGTCGGTGACACGTCGAGCCACCAGTTGGCGCTCTTTGGCGACGAAGAGCGACTCGCTTCTGAACTGCTCTCGGCAGTGCTCTCAGGGTCTCCAGTGCGCGAGTCCTTGTGCTTGGTCGCTCGGCCCTCTGACGTCTTCTTCTCCCTCCTTCTCCTCTCTTTGGCGTCTTTCAAGTACCAGACCTGCCATGCCGAGTACCAGTTCAGCCACGTCCAGTACTCGTGCTTCTGTTCATCAATCACCAAGTGCTCGAACCCTGGAGGTACGAGTGGATGGTGCGCGTTAGCAGGTTGCCGCTGCGCGAGATGCTCCATCCCAGGCGGCCACACGACTTTCGATGCCGCTACTTGCTTCTTCAAGCCTCCGTGAACGCTTTTGCGCCGCTCACTTCGCCGTGTGGCTTGATGCCGATCATGAACCGGAACGCCACGAAGAGAACCTTCACCAGAGACATCAATAGCACCCGTACGACGAGCAGTGCCGAGAAGCCCATTCTCGGCCACAACATCGGCACCGCGACTTGGCGCGCGCTGCGACTGCCGCGAGGACTGCATCTGCTCCATCGGTTGCGGCTGTTGCTGCTGGTGCGAGACCGACACCCGGGAAGCTCGGCGGTCTTCCACGACTGGCGCTGCGTCGCGGCCGTTGTCATTGGCATTGCTGGCATAGACCGTGTCCGGTGCAGCCGACGTACGGCTTGACTTGCGACTCACGCTCGCACTCGCACTCGCACTCTGCTGTCGCTGCTGCGATGAGTGCTGCTGCGACACCTGCTCCTGCTGGTGTCTGGAGACGGAGACGGAAGCGCGAGCTGAAGCGCGGCGGTCTTGGGCGACGTCCGCGCGCTCGGACGCTCGGCTATCTTCCTCTTCCTCTTCATCGCCCTCACCCTCGTCGTCGACACTGTCGTTGTCGTAGTCGTCGCGGTCGACACTGTCGCGATTATCGCCATAGCCGCCATGACCGCCGACAATGTTGCCACCGCCGCTGATGCGTGTGTTCTCTGTGGCGGCACTCGGCTTGCGACTTGCTGCGCCGTTCTGAGGGTTGTCGTCCAATGTGATGTCGTCGGTGAATGAACCTCTGCGGGTTTCGTTGATTGTTGCGAGTTGGTTCTTGGGTGGCGATGTGAACGGCGAGTGTTGTTTCCAGTCGTACGTGGTGACTTGACAGGTGCAGCGCTTTGGTCAAGCAATGCTGTGAACAGTTTTGCCATGGGTGTTGGCATCACGGATGCGCTAGCATGACTCGATCGAATGCCGCCGTCGCCAGAGTTGAACACGCGGATATCGCTCTGGCGTGGCAAAGTACTGTCTCTGAGCGAGATTGACGCTTTCTTCTTGATAGGCGAGCGATTGGGCTCGAGAAAACTCGAGCGCTGCGCTGCAGCACTCGTTGGCCGAACCTCTGCTGCTCGCGAGTCACTTCGATGCGACAGACTTGAACGTACCGAGACGGCGTCCAGTGGGTCGTCTGGCAGTAGCAGCTCCTCCTCATCATCATCATCGTCGCTGCTGGCGTCGTCGTCGTCACTTGAGAGCAAGCTCGGATGGCTCAGTTCATCCTCTAGGTCTGAACTCGCACTGAGGCGATCAAGCGCAGCAGTGATTCGCTCACGCTCCAGTTCGTCTTCAATCTCCTTGAGAATGGCTCTACTTCGGCGCTTCCGTCGCTTGGTGCTGTTCTCGCTCCAGCTCGCTCGCTTCGTGGTTGATGGCGTCCACGCACTAGCCGGTGGCGCTCGGGCTGCTCGCATCTTTGCTGCGTTCTGGCGATAGCGATGCGCCATGAGACGGACCATCGACGGCGATGGATCCGAGCGCAAGAACGCCGAGGCACTTGCAGATCGGCGCTCCTTCGTGTCAAACGACGTGAGCGATGAGGATGCGCTCCCGCCGCGGCGTGGAGCTAAGCGTGCTTCTTTGCGCTGCATGAGCTCGAGTGGACTCTCGCTCAGGAAGTCGATGCTCAAGTTCGCATTCGCTGTCGCGTACAGCCGCTCCCAGGCAAAGTAGAGCGGTGCGTCATCATACGAGGCGAGGTCTCGACGCTGCAGGAACGGCCGCGCGTCGCGCATGACCGTCTCGTACTGCAGCGCGCTCTCTCGCTTCTCGTGCTGCGTCAGCTTCATGGCATGCCGCGCGTCAGCCATGGCGGATGGCGCACTCGGTCAGCGTACGCGGCACGCTGTCTGGCGTGTGTCGTCCTCGCGCTGCGAAGTGAACTGGCGAAGATGGCCATCATCACATGCGCTGATGGGCGTGAAACGACTCTGTAAAGATAGTCACGACATGACCGCAAGACCGCAAGGCACACGAGACGGCCATCAACACTAGCGTTGAACACGATCGTGGCACTTCACACATAGTTCTGGAGCTGCTCGAGCGACGCTCTTCTACGACTGCACGCGCAGCGGCGTGGTGTCTGCGCGAATAATCTCAGCGGCGTGCGACGCGACCATGAGCACGGACGAGTGCACGTTCCCGTTTGGGATCGACGGAATGACAGACGCATCGGCGACGCGTAGGCGCCTCACGCCAAACACGCGCAAGTGACCATCGACGACGCCCTGTGTTTCCGAGCTCGCCATTGACGCACTGCCGACCCAGTGCGAGTTGCGAAACACGGCGCCGAGCACCCACTTGTTCAGCGCTGCGCGGATCATCATATCACACACTGTTCTCAGCCACACGCCACTTTCGTCATTGGACGCATGAACGACGCCACCGCACCTTCCGTCTCGACAATGTCTGCGCCAGGCGAGAGCTCTTTCCCCACCAGCCCTCGCTCCGCTGCGCATCACATGCCATTCACACAGTGAGCTCATGACTAGAGACGCCACAAGCGCATAGCCCTCACACGCACCCATGCTCGCGGCGATCTCGCGCACGACGCGGACGCCATACGACAGCTTCCAGACGTCGTCGCCGCGCAGGTGCTCCTCCTGCTCGTCGCCTGGGACTTCCGACACGACGCGCGGGATGAGCTGCTCTGGGTCAGAGTCGCTACTGTTGCTTCGAGACGTGAGGACGACGCGGTTGCGCGCGCGCGGCGTGAGCAGTGCGACTGTGAACAGGATCTGCGCCGTGTGGTTCAGCTCCGAGCTGTTGGAGATGTACGGCTCGGACTTGCGCGGGAAGAACGTGAGCTGGAGCTCTGGTGTCGTCGACCCAGGCGGAATTAGGAACGCGCCGGCGCTGATGCCTGCTGAGCCCAGGACGCCGTAGCTCGATGCGTTCGTCGCATGTGCGTCGCGTGCTCGAAAGTACAGCGAGAGCTCAGACCTGTCGCCATGTGCAGTCAGTCGACAGTGTTAGACAGTCTGCGCAGTCGTACAAAGGCGGCTAGGAGCATCGCTCGCAAGAGAGGACGTACGCCAAGTCAAACGCCACTGGCGCGAGGCTCTCGAACGTCACGCCGAGCACCGGATGGTCCTGCAAGTTCATCCCAACGCGCGCGAGGTGCTTCTTGACCGGGATTCCGAGGCGCTTGAGCGTCGCAGCGTCGCCAATGCCCGACTGCATGAGCACTTTCGGCGTGTTGATCGCGCCGGCCGTGACGATCACTTCGCCGTGTGCCGCCAAGCGGATCGTCTCGCGCGCGCCACTTGCATGGACGACGTCGACGCCTTGCGCCTCTGCGGCGTCGTCAATCACCACGCGCTGTTGCGATATGCATAGCCAACACTGTGTGGGTCCATGTGTCTCCAGAGCCATGACGCGCGATATCTAGGACCACGACGTACCGACACGACCGTGTTGAGCAAGATGCGGAAGTTTGGACGCTGCGACTGCGCGTGGCCTTGCATCAGCGGACCGAGGAACGTGCGCGCTGCGCTCTCTCGCACGCCGTCGCGCGTGTTAAAGTGGTAGAAACCGGCGCCGACGCGACTGCCGGGGGCATTGAAGTCCTCTGCGCGCGGCAGTCCAATGCGCTCGCACGCCTGGACAAAGTGGTCCGAGAGCGCGTCGCGGATGCTCGCGCCAGTCGTGCGCACAAAGCCCTTTGAGCTGTGGTACGTCGAGTTTGGACCGTCAAAGTCCTCCATCACCAAGTAGATCTCCAGCGCCTTGGCCCACGTCCAGTTCGCCATCGCCCAGCGCTCGAGGTCGCGTGGGAGCGCGCGCACTGCAGCATGCGCATACAGACCTGTGAGCAATGACAACGCATCGTAGGACTGTACGATAGAGCGCACGACGCACCGTAGAGCATGGCGTTGTGGATGCCGCAGCCGCCGAGCGCCTTGGCGACGTTCACGTCCGGGTAGTCCCAGTGCAAGTGCGGCGTGTTGGCGACGTTCGTCCAGTAGAACGGCACATCGAACGGCGTAAGGCGCTGCGTGTTGAGCGGCGACGCAATCGCAGTCTACAGTATGCGTCCATCCATACAAACACGAGAGAGAGCACGTGTGTGAATGCCCTGCGGTCCTCTCATTTTGTATGGACTCGTGTCTTCCTGAGCTCTGCCTCTAGCGCTGCGTACCTCGCCGCCGAGCTCGACTTGCGACGCACCGCCAGCTTCAATGAGCAGCACTTTGCGCCACGGGTCGTCTGCGAGGAGCTTCGCAATGACGGAGCCAGCAGGTCCACCGCCAATCACGATCGCATCGTACTGAACCCAACGTCATAGGTGTAAGCGTCTGTGTCCACAGAGCACAGCAAAGGCACAATGTGCGTACAATACGCACCGTGTTATCACTGTCTGACAGCGGCGCGAGTGGCGTCGAGCCATCGCAGAACACGACGCACGCCATCAAGAGCGCGATCGCAGCAGCAGCGACAGCGAGCGCAATCAGCAATGCTCGGCGATGGCGCTGGATGCCTCGTCGCACGCGCGCAGCAAGCGCCTGGACGCGGGTGCTGGCACTTGCAGTCGCGCGCGAGCGATCGTGCAAGAGCGGCGAGCGCTCGTTCGCCTGCTGCGTCCCCATCTCGTGCGCGCGAGTGGCTGTGTGTTGTGCTGCTGGAGCTGGAGCTGGAGCTGGCAAGTGCGCAAGTGGTGATTGCCAGCTAGTACCCTTTCAACATGGGCATGTCGCGTAAGATCTGCCATGTATGTCAAATCCGGTAACCGAACAAGACGAGTGACTCTGATACTATTGATAGCTAGTCGAGGTCCAGGACGATCGAGGTTGTGCACTCCACTGCAGCAGCGCAACTACGCAGCGCGATGCCGAGCAAGCTGAAGCTCGTCAAGTCGCCTGGTCGAAAGGTGTGTGTGTCCTTATAGGAATGCTCATGCAGCCTCAAGTCGCTTCCAGCACTGATCGAACTCTTTGGCTGGTTCGCGTGTGTGCATCCGAGTAGCCAGGGACGCCTGAAGACACTGGCGGAGTCAAGTTCCGTGCCAAGATCCTCGGACTCAGCACTGTCTCGGAGCAAAACTCGGCCATCACGCTCGACGAACGCAGCGACGCAGCGCAGGACCAGCGTGACGCGACAGCACAGCTGCAAGAGGAACTCAATCGGCGTCAGGTGGCGTTTGCTTCGAGCGGATGCTCACTGAGCTCTCTCGCCTACCAGAATACTCACATAAGACTCACACTTGCTTACTCTGGTGGTCACTCGAATGCTTGGGATCGGTAGGAGAGCTACGTGCGCCGTGAGTGGCAGTACAAAGTGCGCATCAGTGAACTCGAAGCGCAGCTGAGCGACTCGCGCGCGCGCAAGAGCAAGGAAGGGTCGCTCGATGCGAGCATGGACCAGATCCGCCAGATGCACCGGTGCATCATGGAGAGCGTCGACCAGGTGCAGGAGCGCACGAGCAAGATCTTGCAAGGTATGTGTGGAGATGTATTTGGCAGTGGCATTGGCGCGTGGACTAAGCTGGCAAAGTACACTGTATGGACGATCTCTCACCTGATTGCGCGCTGACGCTTGCATCCCATGCAGAGCAAGAGAAGGACCTACTGCGTGCGTTCCGAGCGCGGCTGTACAGTGTCCAAGAGGAGCTCGAGTCGGAGAAGAACAAGACGGACGACGGCGCGTCGGCATGGATCGAAAAGAGCAAGCAGCTCGAGACCGAAGTGGAGTGGACGAAGGAGCTCGCCGACCGCCTCGACCGGCTCAACCAGAGCCTCACGCGCGAGAACCAGTGCCTGAAGACGCAGTTCACGACGCAGGAGAACGACCGCGAGTTCCTCGTGAAGCAGCTCGTGAGCGTCAAGAAAGACAACGTGCGCTTGCGCAACGAGTACGACGCGCTCGAGCGCGAGCTCCAGCAGCTCCGAGACGACGCGCAGCAGTCGCAGAGTGGACACCTCAGCGGGTCGCTGGCAGGTTCGTCAATCGCTGCGACGCTCTCTGCGTCAACGAGTGCGCTGCCAAAGATGGGGCTCAGCAGTGGGTCACATCGACCGAGCACTGCCGCGTCCGCGCTCGCAGCAACAGGAGCCGCCGCGACGGATCTGCCCGACGCTGACAATCGGTACAAAGAGATCATCAAGCGTCTCAAGCGACTGCTCGAGGTCGAGCGACGCAACCTTACGCAAGTGCGCGCGTCGTACAAGACGGAGCTACAGAGCCGCACAGAGCTCGAGGTCGTACTGAAAGGGTGTATACAGGACGTGCGCGCAGAGATCACGCACCAGCAGCAGCAACAGCTCCCGCTCATGCTCGCACCGACCGCGACGCTTCATAACAGCAGCAGCAGCAGTAGCAGCTGCGCTGCACGTGGCGCTAGCGCCTCGACACTGCTGCAGTTTGCCCCACACGGAGCACTCGCGCTTCGGTAGCGCCGAGCGACAGCGACTTGCGGACAAGCTACTGGCAAAAGAGCGACTGCTGCAGCTGCTGGCGTCCAAGGCGTTTCCACTGCGCCGCAGTCCGAGCCCTAGTGATCCGCTGCGCGAGAGCAAGTCATTGTCTGACTCAGACGACAACTGGGTCCTGCTGCAGACGACGACGACACCTAGCACCTCGCAGCTCAAGGTCGTGCACGAGAGCAGCACGTGAGCTTGTCTGGCACATTGCGCGCAGCAATGACGGTTCAAAGGACCGAACAGAGTCGCGACTTTACGAGATGCAATGGACAATCACAAGTGCATCGATTTGCTAAAGAGCCTGCTATGTACAAGCACAGCAGCACTGCTGTCCTCCTCATTGCATCCTCCGCATGCGGAGAACAACGTTGCGCATCGTAGCGAGCGTGCATGGCATGCGTCTCGCAGCCGTGACACGCTCTCGACTGGGCTGCTAGACGAGCAGCAGTGCCATCGATTCACGCCGAATTGCATCTGCAAGCAGTGGACCACAAGCGCCAAGAGGTCGCAGGCGAAGTCGCGATTGCGCTCCTCTCACTCCTCAACCAGCGTGAGCAAGACGAGTGGCACGTGCTTCCGCCGACGCTGTGACAGCAGCTCGTTGAGCGAGGCACCACAGCGCGAATCCGACGGTGATTCCAGTTCATGCACACGATGGTGATCACTACTGCTGCTGCTGTGCTATTGCTGCTGCTGTCTACCAAGACGCTGCTGACTGCGAGGCTACAGTCATTGCACTCGTGCTGATTGAGCGGATCGCTGTTGCTCTCGTAGTTGTTAAAGTAGTCAAAGTCAACACCTTGGCGCTCAGTCCTTGCGATGCGAGGTGCGCCAGTACTTGTTTGTACGTGTACTTTGGTCCGAGGTAAAGATCAAGGGCGTTGATCTGCTAAGGGCGCCATCTTTGCCGCCGCAGCTTGCTCCTGCGTCTTACGCGCCATCGCTTCTTCTTGTTGGTGTTGTTGTTGGTCTTGTTGGTCTTGGTCTTCTTGTGATGTGTCGTGTTGATGTGCGTGTGCTGTGGTTTTCGTGGTGTGGAGTTGTGTGGCACAAAAAGTCTCTTGACTTCAGTGCCAAACCAAATTACACTTGAGAAACGTATGAAAATGAGCAGGAACAAATTGCCGTGCAGAATGCGAGGCTTCACGTACATGCATGCGCAGCCGAGCGAGAGAACGACGACGTTTCGAGCGCGCATTTTCCACAGCTTCAAGAGCTCAAGATGATGATCAAGTTGGAGACTCGCTCGCTCGATGTTCTGATAAAGAGCGTCCCTCCGATGGTCCGCCCTTGCGTCGTCGTCGTCCGCCAACTCGAGACCGATGCGCGCGCAGCTGCGTTGCGAGCGCCGAGAGCCGAGAGCCGCACATTGGCATTCGAGCAAGCCAGAGACACGTGCTTGGCATCTCTCTCTTGCTCGCTTTGCGTGGCGCTCCTTCGTTGGTCGCGACAAGCTTCCTGTGCGCGACAAGCTGCGTGAGCGCTGCTTGCTTGACTGCTCTCCGACTACTCGCCTGCAACATGCTACTCTCTCGTCGACAGCGCCGTCGTTCGCTCGTGCGCGCGCTCTCGACTTCCACGGGCGCGAGTACTGGCGGCATTTGCTTGCATCACAGCACATGCACGCACACATGCTCTTGAGAGTGGGGTCCAAGTCACATGTATGTGTCTACACATGCAAACCGTGCTGCTCGATGTGCGGACGCTTGTGCTCAGCGCAATCAGGGCACTGCGACAGGAGTACGTCCGATGTCCATCGATCAAACCGTCGACGTCCACTACGATGCAGTGCTCCTGCATATTAGCGCTGCTCTGCTGTCGTACTAGCGTACGCGGGGCTACATTGCCATATTGGCGCAATGTCCAGAACAACACACGCGCGGGGGTTTCATATGCTCTCTTTCGCGCTCGAGCCCAAACGCAAGCCCAAACGCAAGACAACAAAGATCTCGCATCCTTTCAAGCAAATCTTTCCAGCAACACACTTACTTGAGCTCTTGCTAAAGACCAAAGACTCCAAAGATTAGACTCGACCAAGCACTGGCAAGAGCGCGCTCGCGAGACCTCGCTTGTTGCTTTCCCCCATTCGATCTTTTCGGCGCTCCGAACGAGGTCAGCACTTCGCGCGCTCGCACTTCCCTCGGCGACGATGCTCGGGAGCCACGCGTCGTCCTCCTCTTCCTCCTCTGCGTCCGCCTCAGCACCACTGCCATTCTGTATGGCGCACTCACCGTCGGCTGGTAGTACGTCTGGCGAGTCGTCGAATGCCTCGACGCCCGTGAGCAGTGCGAATGGCACCGGTGGCTTCTTTCACCTCCAGCACTTGCAGCTCCACCGTCAGCAACAGCAACAGCAACAGCAGCCGTTCCACGCAGGCGTGATGGCGCACCCGCGTCTCCACCTCAACACGATGCTCGCAGTCGACTCGGACGAGTCTTCGTACTACGGCGAGCGCGACGCTAACAGTCCAAACAACAACCACAACAGCATCCTGAGCATGTCATCGGCGTGCAACTTTGAGGCGTTCTCGCTCCACTTTGACCTGCCGCTCAAGACCGCGGCCGAGAAGTTTGGCGTCCGCGCCACGGCGTTCAAGAAGCGCTGCCGTGCGATCGGGATCCGCCACTGGCCGTACCGCAAAGTGCGGAGCCTCAAGCGCTCGCTCCAGGAGCTCGGGCGGTGCCACGAGCAAGGCGCGTTGAACGACAAGCAGCAGTACCAGTACGCGACGTTCAAGAAGCAGCTCGACAAGCTCATGGCGCCCGAGACCTACGGTACGATACTGCCTCGTGCTACTCATGTTGCTAGACTGGAGCGACTCACAGACGCTGTGTCCCATAGGCATTGACCCGTCGGGACGCATCACGCAGACGCACTTTGACGACTCGGACGACGAGTCGGACGACAACGAGTCGTGCGCGAGTGCGACGCCGAGTCCGCGCTACGGCGCGACGTTCACGGACTGCAGCATCAGTCCAGCGGACGGTGACAAGACGTTCGGGGACTTCTCGACGCCGGCGCACTTGCGCGCACTGCGCACGAAGCAGTCGGTGCGTCTTACTGTCCTATTCGTCCACTCTCCGACTCATAGTCCACTTGACTCACACACTGTTGCTTGCGTCCTCTCTCAACAGCAGCAGCAGCAGTTCCTCCAGTCGACGCACTTTGCCAAAGCCATGGCGCCACATGGCCACTATGGCGCCGAGCTCCCGCACCACACGCTCCAGCGACTCCCGTCGTCCAAGGAGCAGCCACTGGGACTCTACCACAAGTTCCCATTCGGTATGTACGACCCGTTCCCGCACGACGCCTCAAGTGTTGATCGCTCCAAGCAAACGGCGGCGGCTGCTCCTGGGACTGGAGCTATGCGACCACACACGTCGGTGCAGTTAGCAACGGACGAGAACGACGACATGGGCGAGCGCCACACAAGTAGCAATGGCACGGAGCCGTTGGCGTCGCACGACTTTCTCCCGGCCGAGATGAAGTACGAGGACGTGCGCGCGCTCAACGAAGCGGACGACGAGTTCACGGATCACGCCGCAACGATGGATTACACGAACGACCGGTTCTTCGACGATGTCTTCCTCCAGATCTCGCCCGACTACGGCTGTCTCGTGTAGCGCATACACTGCTGCGTCTGCTAGTCCTCAGTCTCCCCTCTCCTCTCTCTCTTTCCATCCGCCGCCGTGTCCTCAGCACTGCGGCGAGTCGTCCACGCCCACGTGCCGCCAACGGAAGCTGCACGCCACCACCGCGAGTCACGACGCGAGCTCTCTCCCCATCATCGACTGCTCGAGTGACTGACTGACCAAGTGGTGGACGGTCGTCCACTGTATCCATATCGACTGCGAGCGCTCTATCCGTTCGTCTGCGCCACCTGCTTCGCTTGCCTGTCTGTGCATACGACGCCTTCGGGCCATTAGGAATAGTTAGACACCACCAAGATCACGCGACTGCCACCATCGGACGCGACGAGCAGCGAGCAGCGAAACTAAGAGCCATGTATCCTACGTTTCCCTCCCTTTGTCCACCTCCACACTCCTTCATCGACATGACCACGAGACATACGATAGAACTCCAAAGCGAGGTGTATGGAATGCTTAGCAGCAGAGGCGACAGCGCCTCTGCACACACTGCGCGCAGCGGATCAGACAAACGCTCGGAACGAGCGAACGCCTGACACGCACAGCAGCAGAAGCAGTAGCGACACTACGGAAACAAAACCTTGGCTCGAACTGACGTCATCGCACAAAAGCGCAACGCTTCTTATGGAGCGTGCTGGCGACTGGAAGTAGAGCTGGAAAGGATTTGGCGCTTGCACGATGTGAGCGTCTAGTACTCCTCGCCAAACTCCTCGTCCTCGCCCTCGCCCTCGGCGGTCTCAGCGCTGACCTCTTCGTAGTCCTTCTCGAGCGCCGCAAGGTCCTCACGCGCCTCCGAGAACTCGCCCTCTTCCATCCCTTCGCC
>JAASFL010000278.1:0-24479 GCA_023333735.1 Globisporangium takayamanum
ACCCCCCCATGGTTGGTGGTGTGCTTCGTGCGTGTGGTGCGTGGATGCGTGATGCGTGTGGTCGTGAGCGATTTCGGTTTTAAGGGACTGGGCAGCTTTCACTTGCCTACACTATACTTGACTGGACAAATCAAATGGCGATAGTGATAAAACGGAGTCTGGGCAGCTCAAGCTTGGTTTTAGTATGTGGACCGGACAGGGTCTGTGTGTTGATAGTGAAGAAAGCGCGTAAAACGACACGACATCTTGAAGTTTGTATAGAAACGTCGCGAAAATGAAAAAAGCGACACCCCCCTATTTGTAGCCTAATAGTGAAAAAAATGAGGTCGAAATGTTCTTTTTTTTGAAAATCTCTAAAATTGAGGTTTTAGAAGTTTTTTGTAAAAAATTTCATAATTCTGAAATTTTAGGGCAAAGTATCGTAAAATACATTTATCTTCGAATCTGAGTCTGAGAACAGAGGCGTTCGGGACGCGTCCCGTGAAAACGGCAGTCCGGACGAAAAGTACGGAAAGTTTTCGATGATGAGATCAGTTTGACTTGAACGAAATATTTGATGACACTGCATCAATTTATATAGTGACAGAATCAAGGTGACAATACATCTTCATCTCCCTGTCATAGTGAAAACAAGTCAATATGCCAGTCATTTCTCCTCTCGGATCGCGACGATCGCGACACAGCAACGATGGCCGATGCTCCCACGACGACGAGCAGCGCAAGTCCCCGTGCGCAAGACGCATCGTCGAATGCGCGCAGCAGCGCCCGTCGTGGTGAACGACATGCACGAGGTAATAGCAGCCGCCGTCGTCCTCCTGCTGCTGCAGTAACAGGAGCTGCTGCTGCCGCAGATAGCGCAACTTCAACGCCAACTGCCACGACCGCGACGACGACCTCACTGCCGAATGACAAAGCGCCGCGCTCCCGCGCAAAGAAAGCGAACGCAAAAGGCAGTGCGAGCGACTCAAGTGCTACACCAGCTGCAACGAACGCCGCTACACAAGCTGCCACGCCGCGACTGCAGACGCCAATCGAGTCGCTCGTGCACGCGATCCGCTGCAACGACCTCGCTGCATTCCGCACTGTTCTCGCTGCACACGCGAACTTGGACGTGAGCAAGCAGTTCACACCAGACGGCGACGCTGCGCTCGTTGAAGCCTGTCGCTATGCGCGTCACGACATGGTCGCGACACTGCTGCAGGACCAGCGCGCGAGTCTGAACGTCGCAGCAACGAACAAGCGCGCGAATCGCCATGGGCTCACACCGCTCGCTGCTGCGTGCATGACGCTCGACGCTGCGCTCGTTGACCTACTTTTGCAAGCCGATGCGCAATCGCCGTCGCGCGTGCTCTTGACTGGACGCGTGAACGCCGTTGTCCTGTGCGCGCTCATGAGCGTCGCGAACGGCTACGCTGAGTCACAAGCTGTCAAAGTGGCTGCGCTGCTTGAAAAGCTCCTTGCGCATGCACAGACGACTGACAAGCTCGCAGATGTGCTCGCGTTCGAGACTGAGAAAGGCAATCGCCTCGTGCACGTCGTCGCAGGCGCAGCGAACTGGCGCGCACTCGCAGTGCTCCGCGCTGTTGGCGCAGACGTGAACGTCGTGAACCGTCTTGGACGAACGCCACTGAGCGCAGTCGAAGCGAATGCGTTTGAGCGCCGCAACGTGGCGCGGCGCACGCCGTTCCAGTCGAGCGGCAGTAACAAGAAGAAGCAGAAGCAGAAGGCGGCAAGCAAAGGCAGTGGGAAGCAGCTCAAGCGCGAGACTCAAGACGAAACAGACGCAGTTGCAAACGAACCTGTGAGTGCAGCAGGTACGGACTGCCGCCTGCTTGACTCTGTGGATTGGAACAGAGCGGGACTGCTAGAGACGATGGCGATAGACTCACTGACTCACTGGCTGCTGCTGCTTGTGGGACCAGATGCGCAGACCCGCACGGTGGCAAAGAAGGTCGACCGAGGCGTCGAGACAACTGAAGTCATTCGCACGTACCTCGAGTTTGCCAAGACGCTTGGTACGTTCGCCTAGGATTGACCAACAGCATCATGGATCAGCATGACTGCGGTGCTCACTGTGTGTGCTGCTACAGGCTTTGCGTGCATGTTCTCGCGCAAAGGCGACAGTCCCGTGGGCTTCCCGATGCGCTGCTTGGTGCTCGCGCACGTTGGCTTTGTGAACCTTGCTAACGAGGTACAAGCGGCTGTGTGCGTGAGCAATCGCTGCTGCTGTGCGCAGGAGCTGACGGACTGTCCGTGCTCTCTCTCTCTCGTGCAGTTTGCTCGTGCACCAGACGAGTCCAAGACGTTTATGATCGACGGCCTCGTGTACACGCTCGTAGCGATGTACGCTGCGTCGCTCAAGCGCGCGAAAGAGTACGCAGGCTTGTGGCAACGCGCACTTGCCGCCAAACCGACGACCGACGACAACAGCGACAAGCTTGCGTCGAGTACCAGTGGTGACAAGACGGAGACGGTCGCACTGACGCCGACTGCGTTCAAGCTCATCATTGACGACATGCTCGCAAACCGCAGTCTCTCGCGCCGCGTGCAGACCATGGCGATGGTGCTCATGCGCCTCGAAGCGCTGTACGCTGGGAATGCGCCGCCTATGCAAGACGCGAGTCCGAACCAGAGCCACTTGCGTGCCTTGAGCTTGTACGAGAGCATTGCAGAGCGGCTCTACCGCTCCGGTACGTTGTCCAAAAGCGCGCTTGCTCAGTTCTACCGTGTCGATCCTCGTTCTAACTAACCACTGCTGCTGCTGCTGCGATTCACAGGCGTGAAGCTCCTCTTCTGCATCTTTGACCGTACGGACATTGACGAAGACGAGTGCTACGACGAAGAGATTGAGTTCCACCTCTTGCTCGCGCTCACGGAGCTCTTTTTCCAGTGCTTTGTGCCGTTTGCGCACGCGATCACTGACTCTTGCGCTCCAACAGAGCAGTTGTCTGCTGCAGTCGCGTTTGAGCGTGCGACTACGTGGATCAAGCAGCTCTGGCCGCTCCTTGAAGCTGGCATGCGCAGCATTGATGACCCGGTCTCGTCGCCGCAGCGCTTCTCGCTCTTGCTCCACGTCGTGCAAGTCTTTGCGCAAGTCGAGTCGAGTCTGCGCGCGGATGACGCTGCGACAGTTGCAAAGCTCTTTCGAGTGCGTTGGCTCTCACGAGGACGCTCCGTGTCCAAGCGCTTGCTCGCTGTCTCTCACACTCTCTCACTCTCTGTGTCTCTATGTCTCTTCAATAGATCATGAAGCAGTTTGTCCGAAGCGAAGCGACGAAGAAGCGCGTGGACCACAACATCACGAGCAAAGTGCACTTGCTCCAGACAATTGGGCGTGCGCTGCCGCTGCCGCAGTCGTTCCGCGACCGCATCACGCCGCTGACGGACAAGCTCGACATCTTGATCCGGTCGGATCCAAAGATCGTCGGTGTTGACCTGTACGCACTAGCGCCGCTGCCAAACATCATCCGGCTCGAGCACAAAGTCGATTACCTCGGTGTCCTCGCAGAAGAGCAACCTGGGTCTATCTCGGTCTCGATCAACCGCGCATCGGCGTCGAACCACGTCGACTTTATCTTGCAGCAAGTGCTCAGCACGAGTGCGCACAACATGCGCGGTGAGCTCAGCATCACGCTCATCAACGAACCAGGCGTCGGCATTGGTGTCATCCGCGAGTTCTTCCAGATCGTGCAGCAGTGCTTCTTCAGTCCGAACTTCACGATGCACCGCAGTGCTGCTGCTGAAAGTGAACTAGTGGCGCCGCACGTCGCAGAGATCGGCTCGTCGTGGCTCCACTCGGCGCGCGCTGAGAGTTTGTTTCGGCGCTCGAGCGCGTCGTCGCGCAGTCGCAGTGACACTGCAGCTGCGGCCGCTGACTACGACCACCTCGCGCAGCACTTTCCGCTCTTTGAGTACGTCGACAGAGCCACGAGCGACGAGCTGCGCATTGCAACGCGTCCGCTCCAGGTGAAGCGCAGTGTCTTGGACGTCAAGCAGCGCAGCGACGCACTGAGTTTGCGTCCAGACGACATTGTCACTGACTCACAGGCGCTCGATGCGCGCAAGAAGCTCTACCAGTGCGTCGGTCGCTTGCTCGGACTTGCGATCCGGAACCACCAGCCGCTATGTGTGACGTTCCCACTCGCGCTCTGGAAGTTCTTGATGCACGAGCGCGTCGTGTGGCGCGAGTACTGCGGCACGAACGCCGTGTTCCAGCGCAGCTTGGAGTTTGTCTTGGCGCACGACTTTGACGCGTCGCCACTCGAGATGCACTTTGAGTACACGACCGACGTGGTCGTTGCCGACGATGCGCGTGACGCTACTGCGAGCGACAGCTCTGCAGGCGCAGCGTCACCGACAACGACGACCATGGAGATGCCGCTCAAGCCAAGTAGCCACGCACCAGCCGCTGTCACGAACGCAAACAAGCTCGAGTACGTCGAGCTCCGTGCGAAGCAGCACTTCTTTGGTCATGAGCTCGCGCTGTACCACAAGATGCGCGACGGGTTGCTCGAGACACTCTCGAGCGCCGACTTGCGGCTCTTTCGCGCAGACGAGCTCCAGCGCATTGCGCGCGGCGAGCGCGTGATTGACTTTGGCGTCTTGAAGCAGAACGTGCTGTACTCGTCTGGCGCGTCGCTCGAGCACGGCGTGATCAAGATGTTCTGGGACGTCGTTGACACGTTTGACCAAGTCGAGCGCGAGCAGCTCTTGACGTTCTGGTCCGGCTCGCCGCAGCCACCGCTCTTTGGTTTTGCGTCGACTGCGCGCGCAATAAGTTCGGTGCGTCCTACGTACTGCTGCTGGTCTTGTCTGTGTGTGTGGTCTTGTGTTCGTGTGGAACTCTAGGTCGTTCGTTGGCGGCAGCGACGCTGACATTGCCTCGTTGCTTGTGTGGTGTGACTCCAGGACGCGGCGATCTGGTACATTGACGTCGACACGCGCATGAAGAGGTCGCACTGTCCAATGGCCAACACGTGGTACGCTCGTAGTCTTCACGTCTCTGTGCTGGCGAGTGGTGTCGACTGTGACGCCTCACGGATCATATGCCTTTGGATGTGCAGTGACCGGCGCTTGATCCTACCTGACTACCCGTCTGCCGCAGTGCTAAAGGAGAAGCTCAGTGTCGCGTTGCGTCTCGGTGCTGTCGGGTACGACCGCATGTAGAGAGAGCAAGCGAGAGAGAGAGAAGAGAGACTGGCAGTGACGCACACTGGAGATGCAAGTGGATGGACCGAGCAAATGAGTGAGCGACTGCCCATGCTGCTGCTGACTGCTCTTCATGACTGACGCTCTCTGCATTGAGCCAACTACACAAAGTCACATCCAGACGGGACTAGTGCGCGACGTCACTAAAGCCCGGAGGACGCGCCACGCGACCTGGTTCACTGAACGATGCAGCACTAGTCGCTCCGGACGCTGACGCAGTCTCAGACGTTGCGACGCGTCTGTACCCGCGCTGCGCATGCGCTGCTGCAGTTGCCGTGTCTGTCGTGAACAGCGAGCGCACAAAGTCGACGAGCACGCTGCAAGGACAACAGACGATCTCGCGCGCGCGCTGGAGCCACGCAGCGTCGACTGCGCTGTAGTATGCAAATCCAGAGCTTGCTAGCGCACTGGCTGTGATGATGAATGGTCCAGCACAGATGAGAAGACGACAGTCAGTGTTCGCTAGTAGTGTCATGAGCTGTTGATACTAGCGACTGTACATTTACATGGGGCCGTACCGGATGCGCCTCGGACCGAAGCGCTCTTGCGCGTTCCAAAGAGCTGCACGACTGTGCCTGGCCACACGTCGCCTTTCTTCAGCAACTTGCCCTGGTGGATCAGTCGCGCGTGCTCTCTGCAAACGCGAGCAGGACGTTAGCTTGCGCACATGGCGAGTACCAAGCGCCAGCAACTCATGCCATCAGCTCAAGAGCGGAGCACGTACAAGTGGAAGAGCGATGCGAGCACGCGCGCAGGGTCGTCGACAGACCAGATCGAGACGTTGAGCACGTACGTCGCGTTGCAAAACTTGATGCTCGCAGGTGCAGGCGCTGTGTTGCTGTTGCCACTCTCAGCAGCGTCGCTGCTACTCGTGAGCTGATGGAGCTTCTTGACTTGCGCGTGGCACGCAGGACAGCGGTTCTTGCATTCTGCGAGCTCGCGGCAGATGCACGCGAGACAGAACTCGTGTGCGCAGTCCGTGAGGCAGCGCTCAGTCACGTCGCGCGGCAGTGGCGCTTCACAGAGCAGACACAGCGGTGCATCGTCGGGCATGTTCATCGCGCTTGATCGCTCGACTCTGGATCTGACTTTGCATGAAAACGGTTCAAAATACAAGTACACATGTCCAGTATATACATCAAGATTAAATGGATTTCATTTGATGTGCGATATGCAGTAGGAAAAGGCGCCAAAGCGTCACAACACACCAAACACTAGCATAGCAAGCATGACCGAGACGACGAGCACGAACCTCCAGCGCACGGTGCTGCTTGCGAGCGACATCCCAGCAAACTGCCGCGATGGCACGCCAGTGATGCTCGGCATCGACGAAGCCGGTCGCGGTCCTGTCATGGGACCGATGGTGTACGGCGCAGCGTTCTGGCCCGTGGCGCAGAACGACGAGATGAGTGCGCTCGGGTTTGACGACTCGAAGGCGCTCTCGGCCGAGAGCCGAGAGCAGCTCTTTGAGAAGATGAAAGCAAACGATCAGCTCGGGTACGTGCATATGTGTATGCGCGCCTCTGAAGTTGTACGACACAGTAGCTGAGCGCATGCATGTGTGTCGCACAGATGGATCGTGCGCATGATCTCGGCGCAGGAGATCTCGGACAAGATGCAGCGCTTGACGAGCAACTTGAACGAGATGTCGCGCGACGCGGCGATCCAGATGATCCGCGAGACACAAGCCAAAGGCGTGAATGTGACGCACGTGTACGTGGACACTGTCGGCGACCCGACGTGGTACCAGACATTCCTCACGAAGCAGTTCCATGGCACGATCACGTTCCGCGTTGAGAAGAAGGCCGACAGTCTCTTCAAAGTATGCCCACGCTCTTGCTCTAGCTCTCTAGTGTAGTTGTTTGTATACTGACTTCCGCTGCTGCTCCTGCGCATGCGCTAGGTCGTGAGTGCAGCGAGTATCGCAGCCAAAGTCACGCGCGACCGCATCATCTCGGACTGGCAGTGGGAAGCGCCAGCACTGACACTCGCCAAGGACTTTGGCTCGGGGTACCCAAGCGACCCCAAGTACGTCGTCCACTATCAGCTCCATCCTTCTTACCAACATGCGTCCTAGTGCACTGACGTAGGACACATGCTCTCTCTTGTAGGACGAAAGCGTGGCTGAGCGACCACATGGAGCCGCTCTTTGCGTTTCCCAACATCGTGCGCTTTAGCTGGGGCACAGTCGAGCCGTACCTTGCAAAGGCCGTTAAAGTCGAGTGGCCGCATGACAAAGAGCTCGACAAGGCGAATGCGCCGACCGGGACGCAGTCGATCACGTCGTTTCTCCAGGCGCCAGGCGCAAAGACCGCAAAGACGCACAAGCGCACGCAGTTCTTTGCCGACCGGCGGATCCAGGACGTGACCGACTTCTAGAGCCAATGACATAGAGAGGTAGAGAGCGATCCATACAAAGCACTACGCGCGTGTGCATATGTGTCTATGGCATTCAGTCAGTTCATTGTACTCGCAATGTCCTCTTTGATGTCTTCAGTCATGAGCATCGCTCCAGTCGTATCCATCGCAGCAACGGCGTCTGGCAGTGTGACGACTGTGAGCCCAGCTGCCATAGCTGCCACTGCTGCTGCACACGCTTCTGCAGACGCTGTCGCCGCTGAAGCTGCTGCTGTCTGGGGTCGGCCGCGTCGCTTCGCGCTCACTGGCGCTGGCAGTGACAGTGCGAGCATACCGCCATTGTTGCTGCTGTTGTTGCTATTGCGCGTGCTCTTTTCGAGGTTCGTCAAACGCTTGCGCAATGCATCGGGCTCGCAGTGCAGGAACCGCGTCGCGATCTCTTTGATCGTGAACTCGGGTCGACCGCTCTCGTTCTTGATGCTGCGCATCGCTGCTGCTGCCAAGACGTCGCGCGGTGGGATCATCCTGCGGCCACACGCTTGCGGCAGCGCGCGGCTGCTGCTGCTGCTGCGGTCGTCGTGCACGTATTCGCTCGTCGTTGCTGCTGCTGCTGGAGACGCGCTTGGAGCACGTCGAGAGGCGGGTGCGTTCGTTCACGTCTGCTCTGTGCTCTGTGCGCCTCTCGGTGAAGCGGCGACAAGCCGTTGCAGTGTTTGTGGTCCTCCACACAAACAGAAAATGGCTCAAACAAATCCGCTCGAGTGCTGCATACATAACGCAAGTGAACATTGCTTCAAGTCCGCACCTCTTCGCGATCGATCGATCCATCGTTCGCGTCGTCGTAGCAGATCTATCACGACGACTCGCCTCGACTCGACCGAGACGAGCAGCAAGACACGTGTGTGTGCTTGGCCATGCCTGCGCCTGCAATCAAGCCCGAGAGCGCGGCGTCGCTGCGTCTCAACCCCAAGAGCAAGTACGTCTTGTATGCCTTAACCACTCGGCCAAGCTGTCTACCAACCAAGTACGTCTTGTATGTATGTGTCTATCGATTGTTTACCAACTCTTCTGTCGATATCTACTGACAGACAGATGCGACTTGTACTGCTAGACCAACGACGACCAAAATGAAGCAGCTGCTGAGCGAAGTGCTGCAGGAGAAGCTCGAGAAAGCGACGTACCAGTCCGACCGCGCATCGGTGCTCACGAAGGAAATCGCAGACGTTGTCAAAGCCCGACTCAAAGGTTTGTGTCGACGACCACTTTACTGTGTGTTGATAGGCGTCTTCAAGGGCATTTAGCTGACGCAAGTGAGATGCTTGTGCTGCGACAGAGTGCAACTACTCGCGGTGCAAGTACGTCGTGCAGGTCGTGATTGGCGAGCAGCGCGGCGAAGGCGTGAGGTGCGACCTGCAGAGTGTCCATCCATGATCTGACGAGCTCCTTGTCAACGTACAAACATCTCAATCTGTCTCTCTTGATCGTTGTAGAATGGGCTGCCGCTGCTTCTGGGACGCCGAGACGGACTGCTACGCGTCCGAGACGTTCTCTAATGTCCGTTGTGTTGTGTGCACAACAGCAGGTTGCTCAGCACACGCTCTCGCTGACTTGCTTGCTCTCTCTCTCTCGTGTGGATGATGCACATGCAGGACAGCTTGTTCTGCGTCGCGACAGCGTACAGCATCTACTTGTACTGATAGCTCTCTCTCTCCTCACTCTGTATGCATACCCAATCGACCACTCTATCATTATAAAGCATGCTCGTGTGTGCTGCCTTGTGCGCTCGCTACTTCGCCATCTGCGAGACCACGAGCTGAAAGAGCGTGTGGAACGCGTCGCTGATGTTCACGCCAGTGCATGCAGACGTCTCAAAGTACTCAAAGTCCTTGGAGCGAGCGTACGCGCGTGCGTCGTCTTCCGACACAACGCGTGCGCGGTCGACCTTGTTGCCGCAGAGCACACACGGGAACTTGCCTGCGCCAAACTTGGCGGCTTCGCGGAGCCAGCTCTCGAGCGCCTCGAAGCTCTTGCGTGACGACACGTCAAAGACGAGCAAACCGCCTTGGGTGTCTTTGTAGAACTCGTTGCGCACTTCGAGGAACTCGGGCAGTCCAGAGAGGTCCCAGAAGTTCACGCGCACGTCTTCGCCTTGGACAACGACCGGCTTGACGCCGTAGTCGATCCCGATCGTCGAGATGTACTTGCTCACGAACTTCTCTTCGCAGAACCGCTTGATCACGCAGGTCTTGCCAACACCTGAGTCGCCCATGGAGATGATCTTGATGCGGCGCACACTCGATGGTGGCGCAGCTGTCAGCTCAGCATTTAGCTGGTTGTTGTTGCCTGGAGCGACGGACTGCCGCTGTCCGACATCCGACGAGCTTCCACGGCGCTTCGACATCCTCTTGCTTGTGTCGTCGTCGTCGCGCTTGCACGCGTGTGCTTGAGCTAGTTGTCGCGTTGGAGCTGCTCGCGACTTGGTTGTGACTGATAGTGTGACTGACTTCGAAACGCTTCGAGTCATTTTTGACAGCGTATTTGTATCGGAGAGATGAGCGAATTCAGAGAAGCGACTGCCGCAGTCGAAGCGCTCGAAGCGCAGCTCGCGCTGCTGCAGACACCGCCGCGCTGGGAGCACGAAGACGCTGAGGCTGTACTGCGATCTGTGCTGGTACGCGCACTGATGTGTCTTGTGTTGTTGAATGCACAAGCGCGACTGCGGTCTCACGTTTGCGTCGTGTTGCAGGATGCTGTGAATGGCACAACGAATGTGCTGCTCGACAAGTTCCGCGCGCGCTGCTCGATGGTCGATCCAGTCACGCACGAGCCGCGCTTTGGTCCAAAGATGCTCGCGCGCGTGCAGGAGCTGCTGCAGCGCTACGATGGAGTGAAAGCTGCAGTCGACGAGACGTCTGAGCTCGTCGCACAGGTCGAGCAGTACGCTGCAGCACGCCGTCAGCAAGCGCTCGAGCGCCAGCAGCGCGAAGAGCAAGAGCAGTTGCGCTTGCAAGAAGCAGAAGCTGCGCGACTGCGAGCAATCGAAGCCGAGCAAGCGCGCATCGAGGCCGAGACGCAAGCGCGACAAGCGCTCGAGCACGCGCGCGAGCAGGAGCGCATCGCAACGCTGGCACGCCTCGCACAGCAAAAGCGCGACGAGCGTGCACGAGCGCAGCAAGAGGAAGCGCGACGCGCACAAGAAGCTGCAGAGCGGCGCGCACAAGCCGCTGCTGCGTTCCCAGTCGGTCGTGTCGGTCTCGAGCGTGCGATCGCACTGCTGCGCGAGGACACAGGCTCAGCAGCCGCACTGAAGCAGGCGCTGACAAAGCTCCACGCGATCGCCTCGGCGATCTGCGCGGCGCCAGAGAACGCAGCGATCCGTCGGATCCCAAAGCGCAATGCCCACTTTGTCGAGGACTTGGGGCAGTTCCGCGGTGGCTACGAGTGTCTCCAGGCACTCGGGTTTGCTGAAGTCGAAGAGATAGCCAGTGGCGATGGCGATGATGATGAGAGCACGACTGTCGTGTATGTGCTCGAGGTGCGTGCGTGTGCTGTACGTTCGCAGCTGTTATGCTGCTAGTGCGGTGCTCGAGTCGCTCAGCGTCTCTCTGTCGGGTTGTGTCTGTTTGGATAGGAACCTGACTTGTCAGTCGACCTTGACGCCTGGAGCGACTGGTTCGACAACCTCAAGGACATGAGCGCGTTCATTGCATCCGCACTGGAGCAACACTAGTTCGCTAGCGACTCCGTCAGTCAGTCCGTCAAGTTGTCTACTGAACAGACTCGATGGCAATGTGAGCGGCTAGTGGAGCGACGTCAAGATGGCTGACGTAAGATGTGAAAGTTGTTCAGAGGCACTGGATGTCGTGGCGCGCGACTTTCTGGACGATCTCGACGACGCGAGCGTCGCGCACGTGCTGCATGAGGTCGAGGAACTCTGTGAGCGCGATCGCATTCGTCTGTGCGCGGTCGTCCAGTGCGCGATAGAACGCTTCGAGGACTTGGCCACTGCTGCCATGGCGACGGCACGCACTCGACTCTGTCGGCTGGAGGTTGACGGATCCGTCAGTACCAGGTACGTCAAACGATGTCGTTGGCTGCGCAATGTGCCGCGTGAGCTCGTCCATTGCGCGCACGAGCGTCGCCGGTGGGATCTTCCCGCACCCAATGGCGTCCAAGTGCTGGAAGAACGCCGTGCTCTCGGACTCGGACAGCTGCCGCACACTCGTGGCTGCTTGTCCGATGACTGCCGTGTAGACAGACTCGGCGCTCAACGCGGCGTCTTCAGTAGTGAGAGAAGCAAATCTGTCTCGGTCGTCGTCGTCGTGCGATCGAAGGCTTGTGAGCGGATCGGTCTCAAGCGCAATGCGCTCGATCTCGTCAATGCGCATGCCAACGACTGAGCACGTGCGAAAGCACCGGCGCTGGTCCTCTTGGACGTCCTGTGACCGCTTCATCGCCTTCTTTGTCTTGCTGTGGACGAGCGATGCGACTGAGAGCGGGTACCGAAAGTCGTCCTGTGTGATTGCGGCTTCGAGGTGGAGCAGTGCGAACCAGAGGAACGCGTCGGCGTCCGCAGCGACGTTCATGAGCACAGTTGTCGCCAGTGCACTGGCGCTCGAGCCACTGAGTGTGACTTTGATCCCATTCACACAGCCTGGCTCGCTCGCGAGCTCGACGTGGCAGTAACGCAGTGGTAAGTCGGCAATGATCCGATTGGACGACTGGCGATCGCCAGTGTTTGCTTCATCGCTGTCGGCACTGGGTGTAGCCAGCGATGTGATCGAGAGTTTGCCGCCTTCGAGTACGCAGCGACAGAGCGTCCATGGGTCGCGTGCACGGAGCCGCACACCAGTGACGCCCTGTTTCATCGCTGGGACACGGAACGTAAGTGTCATGGGGTGCTGGTACCCCTTCTTGTGCCGCACGTGGTGCCAAATCGTCTCGAACGACTCGTGCGCCATGTCAAACTGCGAGATTGCAACGAGTGCGCTGCCGGGAGGGATGACTGGTCGCCGCTGCGCTTGTGCTCCAGGTGCCGATCGCGAGAACCAGCTGCTTGTGCTCTTTGTACTGCCTCCTCTGATGCTAAGAGCAGCACCTGACGCTGTACGAGTACCGTCCTGGAGCAACGGAGGCTCGTGGCTGAGCACGACAATGCGCTTCTTGTATCGCTCGACGACAAGCCCAGCCGACTCACCAGCAGGCACGACGAGCGAGTACACGACACTGTGCTGGAGCAACGCGCGGATATCGTCTTCAAAGACCTTTTTGTACTTGGTGACGCTCGTCGCCGTGCCAGCGCCAAGGAGCGTTGTCATCCAGCGCTCGGCTTCGCGCATCGAGCTCGGCGCGAGCGCGACCTCTTTGCCGAGGTTCCGCACCACGAACGCATTCGCTTTGAGCAGCGTCGGTGTCGCGTGGCACGTCGGCAGCAGCGGCGTCTCGAACTTGGCGCCGACCTTGCGCTCACTCCCTTTCACGCGCAAGATGTTGTTGTCGAGCTCGACAAAGTACTGCTTCCAGTCCCCACCGGGCTTGAGCTGCACGTCCATGACGCCGCGGAGCTGAACACTCACACTTGCGTCGCCAAGCTTGCTACTCGCGTCGCCGTTGTGACGATACTTGAGCGAGATGATGCGCATGCGGATCGCAACGATCCAGTCTGCGCGCGCGCTCTCGCTCGGAGCAGCGAGGTACAAGTGCGCTTGACCGGTTGTCACGACAAACGGGAACGCTGCAGTCACGCCATTGCGCGTCTTGTGCGGTGCAGACGCCTGACCGCTGTTGGTGGTGCTGCTAGTGTAGTGCTGGTCGCGCATCTCTTTCTTGAAGCGACTGAGCATCTTGGCATCTGGCTGGATCGCTGTCGCGTACGACGCCAAGACGCGGTGCTGTTTGTGGAACTCGACGCTCTCTTCGTTCACGGAGCTCTGCGCCGTGAGCATGAACTGCTTCATCATGCGCGTCGTCTTCTCCGAGTCTTTGCAGAACCGAAGCGACGAGCGTCCGAGCTCAATGTACCGGCGCTTCCACTTGTACTTGGTCTTGAGCACCATGCGCTTGAACTGCTGGTGCACAGAGATCTCCTTTCAGAGCATGAGCGAGCCCGTGACCATGGACGCCAGCGCTTCAAGGCGCTCGTGCAAGTGCTTGTACCAGATCTGCGCTTCCTTGTCCGTCTCGGCCGTGAATACGTGCGTCACCTTGTCGGCTGTGAGGCAGAGCGAGTGCGCCGGCGCTTTTGGATTGATCTCGACGTAGTAGTGCACACGCGCCGCAGGCGTGAAGATGTACGCGTCCGCGATGTCCTGCTCAAACGCTGGACGCGGATCGACGCCGTAGTAGTCGAGTCGCGAATCTGAGAGCACGAGGAACATCCGTCGCTTCTTCGCGTCGTCTTTGACACCGTGTTGTACGCTCAAGTGGCCGCATAGGATGCCGCGCATGTAGTCTTCCATGCTTGCAGTCGTGCTAGTGTGCTAGCGCAAGCACAGACGCGTCGTCGCTGTGAACGAACGAAGCAAAGGACTGGAGAGTCGAGCGCTCACGAGCATGCGAGGCGAAGACTCGAGCGACTCAGGACGCTGCGTTGCTACTTTTGGAGAGCGATCACACGTCGCATGGCGCAAGAGTATCTTTGCATGACACGCATGGCGATGGCACGCATGGACATCAGGCAGCTTGCGATGGTAAGCAGACAGATGAAAGCGGAGGAGGCTACGGATGTGAGCTTTGTTCATCAGTCAAAACGCTCGACAGTGTCAGTGTGAGCAGCTAGCGTCGCGATCACATGCATTGGCTGCTTCGTGTGTCTGCAGGTCGCAGGTACATGGACGAACTAGAACGTCCAGCAGAAGCTCGCTCGTCTCAAAGTGCAGGGTCACTAAGCACTGCAGCGGTCGCTCGAGGCGCGTGTGTGAGCTCTTGGCGCGTGCACTTGGCAATGTCGTCATCAGTCGTGTCGTTGCTCTGGACCAGTGTCGGCTCGCGCGACTGCGAGCACTTGGTGATGTTGCTGCTACTCGCAGTTGGCTCAGGTCCGTCGTTCTCTGGCTCGGTGTGGCAGTGCTTCGGTTGCGTCACGCTCTTACTCGCAAGATGGTGCACTTGCGGTGGCTTGGACTGCGCTGCTCGGAGCTCGTTTGCTCGTGCGATCACAAGAGCGACGTCTTGAGCGAGCGCGAGACGAAGTCCACTTGCGTCGTCAGTGACCTCAGATGCTGCACTGGCAAGTGCATGTGGAGTCGCGCTGCAGTTGATGCGCAACCGGTCAAACCGCGGCGAGTCGGTACTCGCTGAAGCAGCTGGCGATGACGCTCGCTCGACTGCGTTGATGTTTGTACCGCACGTGCGAGTGACGAGGATCTCGTCGAGCGACGTCTGGTTGCCATCGCGGTCGATCGGGAGCTTCCGCACTGCAACGTCGCCGATCTCGACTGGCACGCGCTTCAGTGGACGAAGTGTCTTGGGCGTCGGCGACAGCGCAATCGACGCAGCGAGCGGGTTGCTGATGAGGTCGCTCACGGTCATGCTCGGCAGATCGTGGAGACGATGCGCGAGGATGAAGTCGCGAATGTCGCTCTCTGCGTCCACGCTCTCGATCTTGCCAGCGATCATCTGCCAGTCGTACTGTGTTCACGCCGTCATTCACACCAAACCGACGGTCAGACAAACATATGTGAGAGTGCTGGATCAGAGCCAACACCACATTGTGCTGATGCTCGGACAAGCGCTCACCTGCTCGTTCGCAAGCGCAGACGACTCAAACACGACATGCTTGCGGAGGTTCGTCGCGATGTTTGCGATGCGGTGCTCAGCGATTTGCTGTAGCACCAGAAGCAAGTGTGAGCTGCACATTCGTAGTCTTGCGGCGAGTCTATCGCATTGAACAAAAGAGCGCTCGTACCTGGTACTCGGTCATGACCGACTGCAGTGTGCGATACATGTCCACGCGACTCTGCTCGACTGCTCGCCACGATCGCTGACACTTTCGACGCGACAGCTCTGTCACCTAGAGTCGTCCGCACACAAGAGCACAGGCACAACGAACCATACGCATAGTGGTGAGCTCACTCCAGCGCTCTGTGAGTATAAAGAGATTGAACCAGCATCGCGCTCGCACCTCGATTGCAGCGGCAGCAGTCGAGCACAAGTTGCCTTTGCGCTGCTGATCGGACGCGAGCAGCCAGTTGACGAGCTTCTGGCTGTTGTTGTTGAACGACGACTGGAGCGCAGCAGAGCTCCCACGCTGCTTTGTGCGTCCATCGATGACTGAGAGCTGCTCGTCGCGCCACTGCGGGTCCTCTTCGGTCTGCACTTGCATGAGCTGGCGGTGGTACTGCTGCTCAATCACAGTGCTCGAGAAGCCTGCGTCCATCGCAGCACCAAAGGCAGTAGCTGCTTCGCGAAACTGCTTCTCAAATGTCCCAAAGTCTTTGTTGTACGCATCGGCTTGTGCCTATCATCCATACACATGCAGTCAGCACTGCATATGAGCACGAGCTATGTCATCGATTCAGCTACACACGCGCACACACCTTTGCTTGCTTCTTGAGACTGTGTACGAGCTTGATGAGGTGCTGCGCTTTCTGTGCGTTGTGCACATACACCGCCTCGATTGGCTTGAGCACATCCTCTTCGAGGTTCTGTGCCAACGCGCGGTGCTGCACGCTCGTGTTGAGGTACTGCGCCTTGAGACGACCGAGCGCCTCGCGTGCAGTGCCGCGCTCGAGCTCTTCAAACTGCGTCTGCTGCGCCATGCGTGCGAGCTCACTCGCGTACTGCTTCTCGAGCGCCACGCGGCTCTTGAGCATCGTCACGAGCTGGTGCTGCGTTGTGAGTCCGTGACTACAGTTTGCGCGCACGCTCTCGATGTCAAAGAGCAGGTCAGTCGCAAACGACAGGTGCATGATGTGCGGACACTGCGCTGCGTCGTGGCCGTGCTGCACATCGTCATGGGTGCTGCTGTTGTCGTGGAGAGCTCGTGACGGCGCTGCTTTCGATGCCATTGCGACGGCGCAGACTGAAGCTGTGCTCGTGAGGCTGCTTGTGCGCAAGGCTCTTGTGTGTCCGCACTCTGAAACGCGCTTTGGCGTGAGGAGGAGGAGGAGAAGCGAGCGATCGGGCGGAGACGCTCTCCGCGCGCGATCCCTTTCTAAGAAAGGACGCGTCTTATGCCATCCGGAAATGGGTACATGTTCATCATGTGACGCGACGCATCTGAGCCAAAACGAGTGGCGCACACATGTCCTCAGTCGTTTGCAGCAGCTCCACATACATGATATCTCTCTACCTTCACCTCAGACGCATGCAGTCGTCGTCACAGAGCCATTGCGCACACGTTTTCTTTAAATATCTGCTCCTCCTCGTGCGCATCGCCACTCTTGCTGGAAGCGCAGCCGAGACCTCGCCATTCGAGTCTCTGCTGCCACTGTCGTCTCCTACCTAACACACTCGCCACTCGAGTCTCTGCTGCCACTGTCGTCTCCTACCTAACACACTCGCTCGCTCGCTCGCTCATGCAACGGACGCAATCTCGTGCGAGAAGACCTGCGTCTCGAGGAATGCGCGGTAGAACGCCTGCTCACTCGCAGGCAGCAGCCGCAGGAACGCCACGCGGTCAAACACAACGACGTAGTCAAAGTCGTCCGAGAGCACGAAGCGAAAGTCCTCGAGCCGATCGAGGATCTGTGCGATCGTGTGCTGGAAGCACTGGCGCACGCGGCGCTCGGGGAACCGACGCGACTGCGGCGACACCGGGCTGCACATTGGCACAAAGTCGCTAAAGTACACGCGCGGCTTGAGGAGCTGCTCTAGACTCGCAACGAGCGGCAGGCGCAACGCATCTGGGATCTGCGGCTCGACGCGCGCACTGAGCGTGTTTGCGTCCAAGTCGACCATCACGATGCTCTCGCAGCTGCCTTCGCGCGCGAGCATCTCAAAGAGCTCGCTCCGGTAGCTCGCGTGGACGCCAAAGAGGTACGGCGTGGGGCACTGGAGGCACTCGAGCATGCTCTTGGGCAAGATCGGCGCAAAGACGTGGCTCCACACGAGCGGCGCGATCAAGCTCTTGAGCGTCTCGCCCACGCACGTGAGCACCGAGTACCGCGAGCTCACGAGCACGACTTGGCGCTCCAGGAGCATGCACGTCACGAGCGCGACGACGTTCTCGACCGACAGACAGTTGAAGAGCTCTTCCATCGAAAAGTCCACGTACGTCGTGAGACTCGGGAGCGTCGCGACCGAGCTCGCGCCGCTCGATGCGACTGTCGTGAAGTCAAACGGCGCCAAGAGCTCGGCCATCTCAGCAGGTGCTGGGACCCACGCGGGGTCGCTAAAGTACGATGCGTCCGAGCGCATGCCGACGTGCAAGTCGTTCAGCCGCTGCTTGAGCGTGTCTAGGATCGGGTACCGACTGATGAGACACAGCCCTACGGGGACGTACACTTCGAGCCCATCGGTCTCACGCAGCACGAGCTCGAGCGGTCCGAGCTGCGAGTCGTCCGACTGCGCGACGTACCGCGTCAAGCACGCGCCATAGAACGCTTTCTCCGAGTTCCCAATCGTCATGTGAAAGAGCTTGGGCGCTGGACACGTCGTCGCGCGAATGACTTCAGCGCCACCGGGGCAAAAGAACGCTTCGACGTGGTCTGGGATCGCGTGGTGGTGCTGCATGTCAACGTCGTGCGTCGCGAGCGTATGGAGCACGTTCTTCTCAATGTGCGGGTTCGTCTTGTCGCTCACGTCGAGACGGAAGCTAATGACGGAGCTCACGAGCGACTTGCTCGGTGACTCGCCGCGGATCTGGCTCTGGAGCAAGTCCCGGAGCGTAAACGTCTTGCTCCGGAGCCGCTGCGGCTGGTGTGACGGCACGTTCATGCAGTGGAAGAGCTCTTGGAGCGTCGTCATGCTCGAGTCGGACGAGCTGCTCGTGCTGTCAATCGCAGTCGCGTCTTCTGGCGACTCGGTGCCGTCGGGTCGGAGCAGCGACCCGGATGGACTCAGCAGTCGGCTCTGGTAGCACGACACAAGCGACTTGAACGACTCGCTCCCCATGAACCGCACAAAGTGGTTCACTTTCAAGTTGTCTTCGATCACAGACGCAATGCGCTCGACCGTGCAGAGCATCACTTCGGCGTCTGCGAGCGAGAACGTCCCAGCGTCCATGCAGCTCGCGACGCGGCGCTCGTAGTCCGCCAAGAGCTCGCGCTCAGTCTCACCGACAAACGTCACGCAAGTGCTTGCATCGACTGCCAAGTACTTGGCCGAGATGCGGCCGCCGACTGTGAGGATCTGCTCAATGAGCTCGCCAGCGTGCTGCTGCTGCTCGTTCTCGGCCGCAGCGTCGTCGTCGTCATGCGCAATGTCGGCGTTTGCTGCTGCGATGAACGCGTGCAGGAGCGGGAGCAAGTGGTCGCGCAGGTCCATCCAGAGACTCAGCTGCTCGTGTGTGCGCTCTTTGAAGAGAAAGACCCAGAAGACGCTGCAGAGGCGGCGGTTCCCGAGCACGCGCTCGATCGTCAAGTATGACGACGCCTTGGACACTGACGGCGGACCTGACGACGCCAGCGCGTGCTCGGTTGCATCGTCTGCTGTCGTTGTATCGGACGCACTCGACGTCGCAGCGTCAGCTGCAGTTGCAGCAGCGTCGCCAACGAGTGCGTACGTAAGGCGTGCGCTGCGCACGAGCTCGGCGCACTCTTTCGTGCGCGCAAAGCGCTCAAAGCTCGGCTGTAGCGCTTTCTTCACGGCGATCTCAGCGTCGAGGAAGAGGTCGACTTTTGACGACAAGCCAGCGCACATCGTGAGGTCATGGCGGAGGAAGCTCCCAAAGCTCCAGACCGACTTGTTGAGGATCTTGAGGTTCTCGCTCGCAATGTCCAGGAACGAGTCCTTGCTCATGAACTTGGTGATGATCTTGCTCGCGTAGATCTGCCGGTAGTTGCGTCGGCGCTGAGCACTCGCGTCGTCGTCATCGTCATTGTCACCGTCCAGCGCGTCATTGTAGCTGCTGGCCATGAACTCGGTCGGCTCGCGGCTGCTGTTGTTGTGGGACGTGCGTCGAAGCGCGCGCTCGCTGTCGTTTGCGCCAAGGAGCTTCTTGAACTCGTCGACGCTCACACTGCGAAGTCCAATACAGAGAGATGCAGACAAGCGCTGTTAGACGTGGCTGTGCATGTCGAGATACAGACAAACACAGAGTCGTGGTAGAGCTCTATCGGTCCATCAGACGTACAGGAAGAGCAGGCGGGCAAAGCCTTTCTTGTCGTGTGACGAGAGGTACTGGAGGAAGATCGAGTGCATGTGCGCGTCGCGCACGACGTCTTCAAGCGCGAGCTGGTCGCTTTGTTGCTGCGGCGGCGGTGACAGCATCGTCATCGGGACAGCAGTCGCAGGCATGTCTGTCTCTGTCTCGATGTGCGCGTGCGTGTGTGGTGTAATGTGTTGCTGGGATGCAGATAAAGCAACAGCAGCAGAGACGGTAGCGAGACGACCGTAGAGAGCGAGCGCAGACGTCGCGCAGTAATGTGTGTGTACGAGCGTGTGCGTGTGAACGAGTGTATCGATCGGCGGCGGCGGTGCTGCTCACGAGCGCTTCTCGTCGAGTGTGTCTGTGTGTGTTCTCGGCCCAGACCGCAGTTCTGGTCTTTCGGCGTGTGAGTAAAAAATTCCAGCTGTATACAATGTTCAAGTGCGCAAAAAAGACTCGCAATTTGTATGCTCCCAGTACTCGATCTATTTGTATTTGGCGAGTCAGTTCAAGCCGTAAAGGTGTCTTGACTTGCTTCGAGGCTTGCTACAAGTCTTGCTTGTCCTCAGGACAACAACACGGATCGAGCACACTTGGCAAGCGCATGGCGAGTTGCAAGGTTGCAAGTCCAAGATGGCTGCCATGGAGATCGTTGTCAGGTCTTCTTTCAGTGAGGACTTGGCTGTGTGTTGTCAAACGCTCGCGATGACACGCTTGAGTCGCATCGAAACTTCACACTCGGTGTCCTCTGATCCTTGCCTACCTACTTGTACTTTGCCAGCAACCACACCACCACTCGCTCAAGCACAAGCACATGTGTTGGAGAGAGTATGTGTACGCTAGCTAGGACAATGGTGATGATGATGATGATAATAGTCTTTTGCAAACCATGAAACAATGTGCATATGCACTACATGCAAAGAGCCACTGACAGCTCTCACATGATCACACACGGCGCTGCGCCGCGCTCTTGGCGATCTCCGCTGACGCCACTGTTCTGGTGCGACGTGCTCCCAGGCGGCTGCGCGCCGCGAAAGACAAAGTTCCGTCGCAAGTACCCAGCCAGGAGCTTGTGCTCCTTGCGCAGCAGTGCGATCGACTCGTCCACGAGTTCCTTTGCTTGCGGATCGAGAATCGGCGCGTCGGGACTGAACGCGTCCACGCCGCCTTGACTCACGAGCAGCCGGTCGCACGCGGCTTGCACGCGGTACGCAGCTTTCGATACGCGCAGTGCCGCAGCGTACGCAGACGACCCTTTCATCGAGTGCGCCTCGCGCCGCGTGAGCACAATGTCGTTCTGGTCGTACGCGCTCTGCATACGCGTCATGGCGTCGTCGCACCCGAGCGCAAACTTCTCGAGCAGCGACAGGAACAGCTCTTCACGGCCACCACACTGCTCGACACCGAGCGAGTAGTTCACTGGGTCGCCTTCGGGGATCGAGATCGCGAGCGGGTCAATCATCGACGATGACGTAATGTCGCCTTCAGTCTGCGTCCGACGCAGTCCAGGCGGGAACGTTGGCGCTGGAGCGTCGCTCGTGCTCGGCGGCGGCTTGAGCAGCCCGGCAATGTCGATCACCGAGGTCTCTTCTTTCTCGAACGTGTCGTCTGCAGACGGCGCGACTTGACTCGTTGCGAGCGAGAGCGGACTCAGCTGCGGATCCATCTTGAACGGTGGGTGGCTCCACAACGTCGGGTTCTTTGGGAACGATGCGCGGTGCTGGACAGTGTCGCTCGGCGACGCGTTTGGAAACAGCGGCTCTTTCTTGTACGGCAGCGTCGTTGACGTCTTTGAGAGCTGCTTCCAGTCCGGGATGTCGACAATCGAGCCGCCAGCGTCGCGCTGGAAGTTCAGGAGACCGCTGCTCGCAGACCGGCTGCTCGTACCAAAGAGCGAGCCAGAGCCTAAGCTGAAGATCGATGTGCTCGGTGGCGCGGTGCGGAACGCGCGGCCGCCTTGACGGCCAATGGCCATTGGATCGTCGAGCTCCAAGTTCGAGATCGCGCGCGCGAGATCGAGCTGCTGCATGTGGCGCGACGCCGGTGCGAGACGCGACGGCGCGGGCTCCAAGTCGTCGTTCACAGTACTGTCAAACGAGTTCCGCGGCGTCGGTGCAACGAGCGGGTTCGACGGCGGCGCCGCGTTTGGGACCAACGCTGTTCGGTTGAGCACGCCGGCTGTACCAGTTGGTGTCCCAGATCGCGGTGTATTCTCGCGCGAACCCGACGGCGTCGACTCCATCGCGCTCTTCTGGCGCAAGAACCGGATCCGCAGCCACTGCCGGATCGCTTGCAGCAGACTCGCTTTCGAGATCGGCTTCACCATGAACTCGTCCATGCCGGCTTCCAAGCACTTTTGCCGGTCGCCGCTCATGGCAAACGCCGTTAAACCCAAGATCGGGATGCGCGGGAGCTGGTTCTCAGCTTCGTACTCCCGGATCATCGCTGTTGCAGTGTAGCCGTCCATCACTGGCATCTCGCAGTCCATGAACACGAGGTCAAAGTCCAAGTGGTGGTCAATGTAGGCGTTCACGGCTTCGTGGCCATTCACTTCCCACTGGAGCAAGTGGTCGTCTTCTTGGAGGAAGCTCTTCACGACCTCCCAGTTGAAGTCATTGTCTTCGACGACGAGGATCCGCGCTTGCTTTGGGATCACAATCGGCGGTGGCAGCACGCCGGGACCGTTCAGCGTCAAGCTCCCAATGCTCTCGTTCGACGCAACGTTCGCACCACTGCCGTCGACACTGAGCATACCAGCTCCACCATCAACGAGGTAGTCGTCCGAGGCATAGAGCAGACTCTGCGGGTCGCCATCTTCGTCCAAGAGCCGAACGACGACAGTGAAGAAGAAATTGCTGCCGACACCGAGCTCACTGTCGACGTCGATCGAGCCGTCCATGAGCTCTGCGAGCTGCTTGCAGATCGCGAGCCCGAGACCTGAGCCTGTTGGGTTGTTCTGCCGCGTGCGCTCGAGCTTCGTAAAGAGCGAGAAGAGCCGCGACTTCTCTTCTGCGTCCATGCCAATGCCCGTGTCAATCACTTGGAACAGCAGGCGCTTGAACGTCTTGGGCAGATCCGGCGCATGCACGACGCTGCACGTGACTGTGATCCCGCCCGTGTTTGTAAACTTGATCGCGTTCGAGAGCAAGTTGAGCAGCACTTGACGTAGTCGCACGACGTCGCCGATCGCGACCTTGGGCACTTGCTCGTCGCACTTGATCTCGAGCTTCAGTCCTCGCTCGCGCGCTTTGAACTTGAAGATCTCGATCGAGTAGTCGAGGAGCTCGTGCATCTGGAACGGCGCAGCAGAGATCTCGAGATGCCCGGCTTCGATCTTCGACAGATCGAGGATGTCGTTGATCAAGTTGAGAAGGAGCGAGCCCGAGACGTACGCCATGTGGACGTACCGCTCAGGCTGCGAGTCGAGCTTTTGCTCTTTCAGCAGCTCGAGCATCCCAAGAACGCCGTTCAGTGGCGTGCGCAGTTCGTGGCTGAACGACGCCAAGAAGTTCACTTTCGCTTGCTCCATGTGCTTCCGCGCCGTGTAGTCCTGACCGACACCAATGACGCCGCGGATGTTGCCGTGCATGTCCTTCTTACTCGACGCGTTCACGAGCAGGAGCAAGAACGTCCCGCGCTTCGTCAGCATCGGGAGCTCCATCTCGCCGACGTCAATGCCAATGAGCGCTTGGTTGAGTTGCTGCCGCACTTGCTGACGGCTCTCTGGAATGATGAATGCTTTCACGAGCGACAGTCCGAGCACGTCGTCGCGCTTGTACCCTGTGATCTCGACGATCTTCTGGTTCCACTCGTTGATGCAGCCGTTCGTGTCGACGCCAAAGATCGGCGCATTCGCCGTGTCGATCAGCCGGAAGTACTCTTGCTCTTGTGCAATGCGGTCCGTAATGTCTTGACCAATGCCCACGACGCCGACAATGTTGCCATTCGAGTCGTTGCGCGGCGTCGCATTAAGCAAGATCTCGATGCGCGTGCCGGGTCGCGTGATGAGTGGGAACTCAAAGTTTGCAGTCTGGATGCCTTGGAGCGCCTTCGAGAGCACTTCAGCAACGATCGGGCGGTACTCGGGCGAGATAAACGTCTCGACGAGGTTCTCGCCCATCACTTCGCTGATCGAGTAGCTCGTGATCTGCGCCGCCTTCTTGTTCCAGATGTTCACGCACATGTTCGCATCTACGCCAAAGATCGGCGCGTTCGCAGTGTCGATCAAGCGACTGTACTCCTGTTCTTGCGCAATGCGGTCTGTGATGTCCTGGCCAATGCCGACGACGCCGACGATCTTGCCCTGCTGATCAAACTTGGGCGTGGCGTTCAGCAAGATCTCGACGCGGCGACCGCTTTTCGTGATCAGCGGGAACTCAAAGTTCGCCGTCTCGACGCCTTCAAACGCCTTCTCCAGCACGCTGCGCACAGGTGCACGGTACCCCTCCGAGATGAACTTCTCGACCAAGTCTTCACCGAGCACATCTGCGTTCGTGTACTGTGTAATGTCGGCGGCTTTGCGGTTCCAGATGTTCACGCAGCCATTCGAGTCGACACCGAAGATCGGCGCGTTCGCCGTGTCAATGAGCCGCGTGTACTCTTGCTCTTGCGCAATGCGATCCGTGATGTCCTGGCCAATGCCGACCATGCCCATCACTTCGCC
>JAASFL010000279.1:0-24450 GCA_023333735.1 Globisporangium takayamanum
GTCGACTGCTCAACGAGCACCGTCCTCTCCAGCGGCGCGATGCCCATGTCGGTGCGTCCTCACTCATAGTCGCACAGCACTGATGTAGATGTGTCGGTAGACGCGCCAGAGATAGACAGCAGGACACTAACGCGACAAGCGTCTCTCACAGTACATCCTTGCGAGTCGAGCCACGGGGTCCCGCACGATCGTTCACTATCGCAACCTCGACGAGCTCACGGTCGCCAACTTTCAGACCGCGACCCAGAGTCTCTTGACCCGGACTCCCAGCACCAATGTGTGGGTCCACTTTGAAGGCCGCAACATGGCCGCAGTGCTCGAGATGATGCAGCACGTGCGGCTGCAGACGCCACACGCGACGCTCTCAGTCGAGATCGAAGCGCTGCGCTACGACTGGACGCTCGCAAAGCGGTGCGTGCATCCTCGTTGCGTCTGTCTCGTGTGGTACATACGAGCTCGGTGGATCCGCGCCAGTGCGACTGACGAATGCGACTGACGTGGCGCTGTCCTAGCCTCGCACTCGCGAGTGACGTTGTCTTTGTATCGAAAGACTACGTGCGCGACAACCTCCAGTACGCGAGCGCCGCGGCGTTCCTCATCGCAGAGTTTGCTACAGGAGCGACAGACTCGAGCGAGAGCGACAGTGCGTCGTGTGTGCAAGCAGTGATCTGTCCCTGGGGCTCGGACGGCGTGTTCTTTCTCGAGCGAGTGTCTAGCAGCGCAACAGCGCCGACCGCAGTGCAGCACATTCCGACGGTAGCACTCGCGAACGTCGTCGAGTCGATTGGCGCTGGCGATACGTTCATTGGCGCAACCATCGCGGCGCTCTCGCAGAACGCGCCACTGAACAAAGCGCTCGAGCTCGCGTGCGCTGTTGCGACTGATAAGTGCTTGCGCGTGGGCTTGACGATCCCGGAAGCGCAGTGTGCGACCTGGAAGAGCACCATTGAACGCGCAGCGTAAACGCACGACCAAGACGAACTGTAGATGATTGAGCCGTTTGTTGTTATGAGCGTGTGAGGAGGTGTCATACACGAGGACGTGGCTGCGTCTCGACGTCGCTCGCTAGTCTCGAGTCGTCGGTTGGCGCTGATGCTACAGGCGATGACGACGCACTTGCTGGAGTCGACTGGACTGGTTGGTCGCTTGATGCTGACGCTGTTGCTGCTGCTGTGGTCGGAGTCGGCTCATTCGTCACGCGCTTCTGGAACCGATCGAGCATCTGCGCAAAGCCAGCGCCAAGTGATAGCCGCGGCGTCTCACTCTCGCTCTCACTATTGCGACTCAGTGTGCTCGCTGCATCGCTCGAGAGTGTCATGGGCGACGGCTGCGCACTCGTCGCTGTTGGCGTCGCAGCTCCGACGCCAATGAACGAGTCTTTGCGCTGGAACTTGCCAAAGAGCCGATTGAGCCCGACAGTGTTGACAAACGAGCTCCGGCCGCTGTCGCTGACAGCTGGACTTGGCTCTGCACCAACAACACCTGCGCTCGTAGGCGGGAGCTGACTGCTGCCACCACTCGCACCCTCGCTCGACGTCTGCGAACTGCTCGCTGATCGCTTTTGGAACCGCTCCAAGATGCGACTGATGCCAGTCGCTGCGACGGCTGAACTCGGTTGACTCACGCTTGCGTCTTCTGCTGGCGCGTCCGCAGGTGCTGGCAATGCGTCCATTGCATGGTCGTGACCGAGCATCGTACATAGGAGGTCGATGAACTCGTCCGCGCGACAGCCCGGCGGCTGCATCTTGTGGATCGGCCAGTCGTGCAGTCGCAGCTTGCCTTTCACACCGAGCGGTTCGACGGTCACATCGATGCGGCGCCACGGCACCGCTTGCTGGAGACTCTGGATCATGTCGAACGAGAACTCGACCTCTTGCTTGTTGTCGGCGTCGTAGCCTTCGACGCTCGGGTACCGCTCACTCGTCGTGACGTCCACGCCTCGTGTGATGTCTGGGATTGCGACGTCCTGGTCGACGTGTGTGTCGAGTCGGCGGACAAACGCTGCGTGGCGGTCGGCACTAGGACCCTCTGAGCTAGACGATGGCACTGTCGTTGTTCTAGTGAAGCCAGAGTGATGAATGTGCCAGCGCCAGTCGCTGAACCGCTCCGTGAGCGCGTTGCTCGGGTACGGATTGAAGTTCCGGATCGATGCTGATGCGTACGGCACAACGACGTCGCCGTCGGTCATCGCCACGAGCGTCCCGAACTGGAACTGCTGGAGCGCAGTGAGGAACGCCAAGTCTATTGGATCGATCGAGTCGCAGAGTGATGGTCAGATGAAATCGAGTCAGACAGATTGAGCAGCTCCATTGGTCATAGTACACTGTACCTGGTTGGCTCATGGCTTCAAGCAGCGGCGGCGCATTGCTACTACTGCCATGGCTGCTGCTGTCGCTGTCCGAGCTGCTGTCGGGCTCATCTGCTGGCTTCTTGGTGTCGACGAGGAGGTCGATGCCAGTTTGGCCGTAGATCGTCCGGGACCCAAGCACAGTGTGCACGCCCATGCGCCACACGTTCTACACAGAGCCATCATGCAGACAAGAGCGAGAGTGTGAGAGGCTTGGAGCTACAGGAGCTATGACGACTCAGACAGATCGACAGACGCATCGTACCTTGAGCGTCGAGTCCCCACGCGGTCGCCGCGAGCCGAGATGCGGTGTGCAGATCGTGACGAAGCTCACATACTCCATGTTGAGCGGCCGGAGCGACGCGAGGAGCTGCACGATTGCAAAGCGCGCGTAGAGCCCACCGAGCGAGTGCGCGACGATCGAGAGCTTGTACGACTCGACGTCCGGGTGGAGTTCGTACTGGAAGATCGTCTCGTACACCTCTTGCGCGAGGCGCGTGCCGCCGATCTCGACACCGAGCGCTGTCTGCGTGTGGTTCACTGCGGACTTGATCGCCAGCACCTGCGCGGCGCCAAACTTGCGCAGCAGCGCGCTCTCGACTGCATCAAAGTCCGACGGCGCGCCGTTGTTTCCGTGCACGAGCACGACAATGTGCGGCGGCAAGTACGCATGTGCAGCAGTAGCGGGACTCGTCGATGGTTGTGCGTCAATGGGAACTGCTGCTGCTGCAGTCTCTGTTGGCGACGGAGTTGGTGTGGTGTCGGCCATGATGGTCACGTTCAAGAGTGGCGTAACGGGACGTGCAAGCGAGCGACCGCCTTCTGGGATGCTAGAGCTGTGAATCGAGCGTGGTGACGTCGGTGCGCAGCTGGTACGCGCGCTCCCTGACGCTGTTGCTGCCGCCGTCTACAGGTGGTGGTGATCGCAGATGCAGATGCAGTCGTGAGGGAGAGAGCGAGCTGAAGTGATGCCGAGCGGAGCCATGTGACTCGACACTATACTGAACACAGGATATTTCTTCGTTAGTGCACAAAAGTGGGCGCCAAACTCAGAAAACAGCAAAAAAGAATCGATATCGGCACACTGTACCACACCGAGAGGTAAAGTGTACCAATCAACAGCTTTGTACCGCACATAATGGTACAATATACCATTTCATTGGGTTCAGTGTACCGTACCATTTGGGGTACAATCAGCACAGTTGAGTGGATGTCATGTCAATCAGAGAGGATCCTTTGTATCGTGAATTGCTATCACTTTGTATTTGTATGCATATCAGGTATGTATTACAACTAGAGAGGTCCATCTGGATCACATCAGATTGGGCAATGGAGCTCAAAGTCACTTGCAGTCGCTCGCTCGCAGTCGTCGTTGCTCGTACCGCGTGGCCGCCGCGCTTCACACACCCGTCACACACATCTCACACACGCGCGTGTGTGTGCGCAAGGCGATCTTGTAGGCACTCACTCGCCTGCATCTCCTGCTTCTCGCACTCTCTCGCGTCCTCGCTCCAAGTGCTCGCTCGAACGCATACTCGTAGTGTCGTCGTCGTCACGCGTGACACGAATTGACAGTCACGATGGGCGAGGGCACCGACAGCACGCGCGTGAACCTCATGCTCGCAGTCATGGGCATCACAGTCTTTGTGCTCTTTTGCCTCATCGTGCTCTGCGCGCGCCACTGCCGCGACGACGAGCACGACGACGAGCTCCTGTACGGCTACAGCATCGACATGATCGACGGCCGCGACTTGCTCTTGCGCGAGAACCTCGTTGACACCGAGCTCGAAGACGGCGCGAGCGAGTGGCAGTGCATCGTCTGCATCCACATGAACCACCCGGACCACGACAAGTGCGCGCTCTGTGGCGCATCGGCCGACGCGTCGCTGCTCAACGGCAGTCTCCTCAACACGAACCTCACTGTCCTTCATACAAGCGGCGGCGTCACGATGAACAACGCGACTCTGAACGCCACCACTAACAACACGTCGTTCCTCAGCGACATGGCGCTGCTGCACTCGACCGACATCCCGCTGCTCCGTAGCTCGTCCGGCGCCATGGGCGGCATCGTGAGCTCAATCGACAGTGTCGAGCTCGCAACGACTGTCCGACAGCGCGCACTGCGGTACCGCCGCTTGAACCAGATGCAGCTCACGCAGAAGCAGCGCGGCGCGCATCGACGACGGCTCTGGCAGCGCGTCGCGCTCCCAAATGGCGCATTTGTGTGGGTCCGCACTGCGCACACGTCGCCTGCGCTGCAGAAGAGCAGCAGCACGAACGACGCGTCGTTCTTGCTCAAGCTCCGGAACAACACGTTCTTGACCAAGCACCCGCAAGCGACGGCGCTCCGTGGAACGGTCGCTGAGCAGCTCCACCGCAAGAACGCGGCAACGATGGGCTTCTTCACTGAGCTGAGTGACGACGGCGCACTCACGTGGCGCAAGACTGACTCGGTCATTGTCCAGATCGACGCAACGTCGGACGCAAAGAGCAACAGTGTCGAGCCCGCAGACTTAGACTTTGAAGGCCTCATGTCGCTGTCGTTCCGTGAGAAGAAGCGCTGGCTCCTCCAGCGCGTCTCGAGCATCACTGTCCCGTACATGGAAGCGCTCCATCGCATCACGATCCGTCGCGACCATATCCTCCAGGACTCGGTCGCCGCGCTCGGTGGGTACGTCCCACCGAAGCAGCTCATGCAGCACTTGAACATCACGTTTGTCGGTGAGCCAGCGCTCGATGCCGGTGGCGTCCTGCGCGAGTGGTTTGGCCTTGTCTGCAAAGAGCTCTTTAGCGCCGAGCGCGGTCTCTTCGCAACAACGCACGCAGAGAACATGAGCTACTGGATCACTCCAATGCCATCACATGGACTCGACAACAACAACGACAAGGACTCGAGTGCAGCGAGCGTCGCGGACACGGAGGACGACACAGACGATGGCCGGCTTCGGTACTACACGTTCGCTGGTCGATTGATTGGGAAAGCGATCTTGGAAGGGCTCGTGTTTGAAGCAAACTTGGCGCTGCCGCTGCTCAAGCACCTCTTGAGCGTCCCAATCACGTTCTCGGACCTCGAGTTCCTCGACGAAGAGCTCTACCGCAGCGCTGTGTGGATCCGCGACAACGACAACGTCGACAGTCTCTGTCTTACGTTCAGTGTCTCGGACAGTACGAGTACGTCCGACAGTGTTGTCGAACTCAAGCCTGGCGGCAGCGACATTGACGTGACCGACGAGAACAAGCTCGAGTACTTGGCGCTGCTGCTGCGGTACCGCATGCTCGGGTCTGTGACTGAGCCGCTCGCTGCGCTCCTCGCAGGGCTCTACGAGATCATCCCAAAGAGCGTCCTCAGCGTCTTTGACTACCAAGAGCTCGACTTCTTCCTCTCTGGCCTTCCCGTCCTGAACGTCAAGGACTGGCAGCTCCACACGCGCGTGCTCTACTTTGCAAAGGAAGACGACATCCCAGGCGTCGAAGCAGAGATCCAGACCGTGCTCTGGTTCTGGGAAGCCGTCGAAGCGTTCAGTGACGAAGAGCGCGCACGGCTGCTCCAGTTCGCCACTGGCTCGGCGCGCGTCCCAGTCGAAGGCTTTAAAGCGCTCACGAGTGCGAGTGGGTACGTCCACCGCTTCAGTCTCCAGCTCGTGCCGCCTGGTGTCCCGCCGCTTGGGCTCTGTCCGCGCGCGCACACGTGCTTCAACCGCATCGACTTGCCAGTGTACAAGACCAAGGACGACCTCGTGACGTACTTGACTCTGGTACGTCTTTGTTTTGATTGATACTGCTGCTGCTGTTCTAGCGACGACTGGTCTGGCTGACATCGTTGCACTCACTCGATCGTGTGTGTCGATGCTCCTCTCAGGTGATTCAGATGGAGATCACAGGCTTTGGCTTTGAGTAGAAGACGACCGCAGAGTGTCAAAGCGAGCAAGTTGGACATGCTCGTCAAGATTGTTCATGACTATTTATGCAAATTGAACAAAGTTACAAGTTAAAAATCGCGAGTATTTGACTGCGACAAAGTATGCAAGCGTCGAATCATTTTGAACGAGTTCTAAGCGACTTCGACTCGAACTCTGTGTGTCCTGAGCGACTTCATGGCGCTGTTGTCGTCACGCTTCGCGTGATGCAAGCGAGTCTGAAGATGAAGAAGAGGTCTATTCGATAGGAGCAACGCTCGTAGAGCAAACTCTCAGTCATAGGAGCGCTTTCGACGACGGTATGCGGCGACAGACGTTTGCCCACTTGCGACGTCGCACGAGTGTCATTGGGTTACTATCAGCGTACCACGGCCCAGCGAACGTCGACGCGTAGAGCCATCCGTCGCGGTCGCCTTTGCCGACGCAGAAGCTCCATCCTGAGCCTTGGAACCCGAGCGGGACTTTTGCGGCAATCGCTTCAAACGTATCGGGCGAAGTCGCACCGTCTTCTGTACTCCAGCGCCGGCGGTGCGAATACAAGAGACTCTCGTTCGAGCTCCAGCCCGTGCCGAGCATCCAGCACTCGTTCTCCCAGATCTCGAGCCGTACTTCCGAGATGTCGAGCGGCGTGATCGTAATGCGCAGGAACACTTGACTCTGCGACGCGATCGAGCTCTTGAGCGCGAGTGGGACGTCGAGTGTATAGCCTTTCGGTGTAGCGATCGGAGTCGCAGTTGGCCTCACAGAAGGTGACGGTGCTGGCGCCGGTGGTCGCGAGATCAGCTCTTTCTTGGACGGACTAGAGTGCAACGTCGCGTCTTTCATGATGTCGCTTCCAGTCGCTTGCGGGACAAAGTCTTTGAGCGGAATGACGACTGACCCAAGCAAGCCGTCGCGCGTGATGATGTCGTGGTCAAAGACGTCAATGCGCAGGACGCGGTCCGTTGGTTCGCGCAGCTTGAAGTTAAAGTGCTCCGGTGGGTTCCACACTGGATCGAGCGTCGCACCACGCCAAGAACTACGCGCAGTCTGACCGTCATCGAGCGAGAGCGCGACGTACGGGTTGCTCTTGCCAATGTAGTCGCCGACTGCGAGGTCCGTTGCGTGCGTGAGCGTGACTTTGAGCGCATGTGTGAACTGCAGTGCGCTCAAGTCAGCCATTCGTACTATCGCTTGTTGAGCAAGTGAGCGAGTGAGGGATCGAGCGCAAGTGTCCTTGCTGGTCAAAGAGGAGAGACCGACAGCTCGATGGTCCTTGCCATCCCAGCGACCTGAGCTGAGCCGATCCAGCGTCTCAGAAGATGATCCTAGGAATAAGATTGAAGATCGTTGACTCACACAAAGAGCAAGTCAAACTCACACAAAGACTGAAGTGGAGCAAGCGCGAAAGCGTATGGATTCATAGTCTACAACATCAATAACGAACGACAATGTGTGTGACTGGCGATGGAGGGAAAAGGTGATGGTGGATGCATCGCCGACGACGTGTAGTGTGCTCGCTCGCGTGGACTGTAGACGCGCTGGCTCGACGTGATCTGGTGGCGTATCGCGCTGCTGCCTTAGAACATGACTGAGCCCTGCTTCGCGCCAATCGCAGCCTCCGTAGGTTTGCAGTGGTTCTCCCACTGGCGCCGACGCACAAAGCTCAGGCGGCTCTTTGTCGCAGACCACGGTCCCGACCACGACGGCGCGTAGACCCAGCCATGGGCATCACCGCGCTGTGCGCAGTACTCCCACCCGCCGCCTGTCAAGTTCGCAGGCACTGGCGGCGCAATGTCGCTGAACTGCGCGGACGTCTGCGCGCCGTCGTCGGAGCTCCACTGCTGCCGCTCTTTCGAGTCGCACGGTCCCCAGCCTTTGCCGACTGCCCACGACTCGTTCTCCCACATCGTGAGCGTGCGCTCGCCGTCGTCGTGCGCTTTCAAACAGAGCTCAAGCTCGATCGTGCTGCGGCGCTTCTGCTTTGCAAACTCCGCTGGAACGTCGAGCGTGAACACTTCGACGAACGACTGGCCGACCATGTTGGCAAACTTGGCGAGCGGGAGCACGAGCGCACCAAGCAAGTCGTCTTGGTTCAGTGCGTCGTAGTCAAAGACCTTGACGTTCACGATCGCGCGGCTCACGTCGTCGACGTCAAAGTGGAAACGCTCCGGCGGCATCCACACCGGGTTTAGCTCGTTCTTGATGCACGAGCTCTTGCGCTGCTGCCGGTCGACGTCGATGAGCACGTACGGGTCGCTCTTGCCGCCGCGGAAGCTAAAGTCGCTCGCAGCGAGATCGCTTGCGCGGCGCACTGTCACGTACAGCACTGGCATCTCGTGTGTGTATATGTGCGTGCGTGCGTGTGCTGTTGTGGGGTAGTGGTGCTCACAGCGCTCGTGTCGATGGAGCTGCTGGTCGAGCTGCTGGTCGCTTTCGATGTGTTTGGCGCAATGCGAATGAAAAACGCGGGAATAGCTATAGTGCTGAAACCAAGGGAATAGCGGGTTGATTTTTTAGCCCCTGATTTGTAGTTTGCTTCACGTACACGGCTGCTTTGGATGAAGAAAACCTTTGTAATTGCACTATCGACTGTTGCTTTGCTTCGATCCCGCACAGCAACAGCAACAAGACAACACAACATGGACGAGCAATGACGTCGCCGCGGCGCAACCTGGCAATCGCTCAAGAGACGGTGCGAGCTGCCACAGTGTGAGAAGTTTGCACTGAGCAAACGTCGATGCAGCCAACATGGCGGCGGGCGGCGATGCAGGATCGAAGGCTGCCTCAGCGGCGCAGTGAGTGCCTTTGACGTTTGCTACTCTCATGGCGGTGGGCGGCGATGCAGAAAGCCGCAGTGCAGCCGGGCAGTTCGCAAGACCACGCGCTATTGCGAAGTGCACTTCGAGCCGCTGCGTTTGCTGACGCAGAACGTCCGAGGGCTTGCGAGAGGCAGTGTGCAGTGGTGGTTAGACTACATCAGCGACTTCGACATCGCGTTCCTGCAGGAGACGCGCGTACGAACCGAAGGGACCGAAAGCATGCAAGCGATGATCAAAGCCGCCTGGGGCAGAGAGAGCGATAGCTTATGGACCGAAGCCGAAGGGCTCAGTGGCGGCGTCGCAATCCTGTCACGGTCAACACCGCTGACCCCTTGGAAGCGACCTCTGCGAGCAGGTTTCGCAACATGCAGGTGCAGTCGATCCAAGCCGAGCGAGAAGCTCATTCAAGTACCCACTCAATGGCTACAATCGCTTTCGAGAGGGGACACATGCATTCTCTTGTTTTCATCACTACCACGTATTGAAGCGTCGTTGGCTCGAGATGGCCCTTGTCAGGCGTGAAGTCGTCGCTGGTGTTGTGACGCCTCAATCGAGTCTTCACAAGTGGAGGTAGCTCTGTGTTGAGGTCTCAAGTACGCGAGCAAGGAGGTGGAAGAGAGAGAGCATGACCATGTGGTTATTCGTCTCACAAATCGCTTTGTTTGAGTCGTGTGGGTTCATCGTGAGTGGCCATGGAGCGAGGTGATGTCGCGATTGAGAATGCACCATGCAAATGATGAACGACGAGAGCGAATGCCACATCTAGCAGTACATCGTCGCAAGTCGAGTGCGCACGTGTGTGCAGGACACTGCCTGAGCGCTTGTAGTGACAAAAGACAGGGAGCAATGCGCGTCATCTGAAGCATTCAGCACACAATCAATGCAGAGCCATGTACTCTCGCAGTAACCATGATGTGCATCTATACTACAAAATGTATACAAAAGTGTGATTGACTGCTCATTGGTAGCTACAAATTTAAGCAGCATACTCACAAATACAAGGTTTAGGCGCTTGAGCCAGTTCTGACGCACACGACCGACCGCGTATTCACCATCGTCTCGTGCTTCGACCTCGACCTCGACTGCTTCTGCTCGTCGCTTGCTTCTTGCGCGAAGGAGGCGTGTAAGACAAAGATGTCGTCGGACGCAGACGACCTCGTGACGGCCATGACGTGGGTCGCAGTCGGCCTCTGTGTCGCGGTCGTGCTCGCAGTCCTTGCGATCGTGTACTTTTGCTGCTTCACTGGGAGCGAGGACGAAGGCACTGATCCGCAGACACTCCTTGACGGGCTCCTGCGACGCGACCAGCTCGAAAACACTGTGCTCGAGAACGGCGAAGAGTCTGGCGGCTGGCAGTGCGTCGTGTGCGCATACTCGAACAGCACGTCGCGCAAGTCGTGCATCATGTGCGGCACGAACGTCGGGTTCCTCATGTCGAACCGACTCTTGCGGCACAAGAGCTCTGGCGCACTGCTCGGCGGCGTCGAGCCCGAGAACATCGAAGAGGACCAGCGCGCTCGGCAGCGCGCACTGTTCAAGCGCCGCCTGAACTCAATGTCGATCCGCAAAGACCTCTCGCAGCGCCAGCGCGGCGCGATTCGCCGGCGGCTCTGGGAGCGCAAGCAGGACGCCGACGGCAAGTTCCACTGGGTGCGCCAGAACAGCACCGACACGTTCAACGACACGGCGCTGTCTGGCAATGCGCTCTTGCACTCGGGCAATGGCCGCGTGCAGGTCGCAGGGCCGCTCGAGAGCGTCGCAGACTTGCACAATCTCCGGTCCCAGGGCTTTGTGTGGCAGTACGACGACCTCGGACGTCTGACGTGGAAGAAAGCCGAAGACGGTGCGTCCTGTCGCGAGAGCTGTTGAGCCTTGTTGGACGTCGTGACTGACGTCCTTCTGTCTGCTGTTGTTGCTTTGTGTTGGCAGTGGCGATCGACATGGAGTCGTTCGGAGCGGTCCAGGACGCGAAGAACCAGGGCGAGAAGATCGACTTTGAGGTGCGACTGACACTGTCCACTGCGTTACCTAAGACACCAGCAGCTGTGGACTGACAAGACTCCTGTGATTACCTGCATACGTCGTTAGGGCATCATGGCGATGGACTTTCGTGTGAAGAAGCAGTGGTTCCTCGTCCAGCTCTCGCGCATCGCGACGCCAGTCACGAAGGCGGTCTCGAAGCTCTGTACGCTGTCCTTCCGTCTGCTCTCTCTCACTCTCTCTATGACCTGTCGGCTAACGCACTCTCATCGTCTCAACGGCAGCCGTGACGCGCGAGAACATCCTCGAAGAATCGCTCCAGCGCCTCTCGACAGCGTCGCCGGAAGCGCTGCACACGTACCTCAAGATTACCTTCGCAGGCGAGCCGGGCATTGACGCTGGCGGGCTCCTGCGCGAGTGGTTTGGCATTGTGTGCAAAGAGCTCTTCAGTGAGCGCATGGGGCTCTTTGTCCCAACAAAAGGCGAAGACATGAGCTACTGGATCGACCCGCTCTCGGGCGAAAAGAACGACCGGCACCTCCAGTACTTTCGCTTGGCCGGTATCCTCATTGGCAAAGCGTTCTTTGAAGGACTTGTGCTCGACATGCACCTCGCACTGCCGCTACTGAAGCACGTCTTGGGGATCCCGATCTCGTTCTCAGACCTCGAGTTCCTCGACGAAGACCTCCATCGCAATAGCAAGTGGCTCAAGACGAATAGCAATGTCGAGAGCCTCTGCTTGACGTTCAGCATCATGATGGAGAACGGCACGGAAGTCGACCTCAAGCCAAACGGTCGCGACATTGACGTCACGGATGAGAATAAGGAAGAGTACTTGCGCCTCGTGCTCGAGTACCGCATGCTCATGAGCATCTCGGACCAGCTCCAGGAGTTCCTCAATGGCATCTACGACGTCGTACCGAAAGGGCTGCTCTCGGTCTTTGACTACCAAGAGCTCGAGCTCATGCTCTGCGGCATCCCGACGATCGACACAGCCGACTGGCGAGCAAACACGCGCGTGCGGTACATCAAGCACGACGACGAGAGCAGCTGTAAGAAGCGCGTGACAGTGTCAGAAGAAGCCCAGGACGCTGTCATGGCGTGGTTCTGGATCATCTTAGAAGGCTTCACGGCTGAAGAGCGCGCGCGCTTGCTGCAGTTCACGACTGGAACGAGTCGCGTGCCAGTCGAAGGCTTCAAAGGTCTCATGAGCTCCAGTGGGATCATCCATCCGTTCACGGTCCAGCTCGTCGCACGTGGCGCCGACGCGTCGAGTCTCTTCCCGAAAGCCCACACGTGCTTCAATCGCCTCGACCTCCCGCTCTACCGCAGTCTCGAGGAGATGGAGACGTATTTAACCATGGTCTCGCAGATGGAGATCATTGGCTTTGGGCTCGAGTAAGACCGAGTGAACATGCGCGTCCAGTTAAACCCGTTCGTGCAAGCAATGAATGAATGATTCGACATGTCGTTTGTATGGACGTAAGAGTGAGTGAATGGTTGTCGTCATTAGCTCGTCTGTGTGTCTGCTGGTGCTGCAGCTCGTGCAGCTTTGAATGCGCGCACGTCGTCACGGAGCAAGTCGCGCTCGCGCTGCTTCACGCGGCTGTTGATCCCGCTCTGCGCGTCCCGCTTCACATGTGCAGACGGCGCCAAGAACGCATCTTTCTGCGTCTCCCACTCTGCAGTCGCTGCTGGCGCCTGTGCTGCCATAGTAGCTGCAGGTGCTGCTGCACTGTTGCTGTTGTTGGTAGCCTGCGTCGCAGTTGCTGCAGCACTCGTGCGCTGCTTGTGCGCTTCCGTTGCGTCGTGCTCGAGCGACTGGATGCGAGTGCGCAGGTCTTGGATCATGTTCATGAGCAGCACGTCTTTCTGCTCGCGCTCGACTTCGCTCTGGAGCTCCTCTTCAATGTGCTGCAGCCGCAGCGCTTCGTTCTCGCGCTCCATGTCGTTCTTGACCGAGTTGAGGAAGAGCGCGAGGAGCGTCCCAGGCGTGAGCGCAAAGAGCGCGTAGAAGAGCTTGCGCTTCGGTGAGAGCAGGTTCCTGCAGTTGGCAGACAGCAGGGATGCAATTGCGCAGTTAGCACGCTGCTCGTACACGTGCACGAGCACATAGAGACACAAGCGCATGCAGTGACGCACTCCATCGCGCCAGGCGGCGCCTCCGAGAAGAGCTGCTTCCACATCGACATGCTCGCTGCGTCGTGCTGTCTTGCAAATGTGTGGACCTCGTATTTGCTGATCGTCCCAATTCCCACGTAGTATACAAAATATCAGTAAAACAAAGGAATCGCTCTGTCCCACAGATCGGCCGATCTTCCCACTTGACATGTGACGTGACCACATGCGCCCTCGAGCAACAACAACGCCACCACGTGTGTTTCGGCTCGTTCAGTCTCGTTATCGCTCGTCTCGCAGCACTCGCTCGCTCGTCTACTCGTCTCTCTCTCGTTCTCTCTCACTGTCTGCCACTCAGTGCACTCTCTCACACACACATGTCTTCGCCTAGTGGTTCTTGTACACGAGCTCGCGCGTGCCCCATTGCTGTCCGTGCGTCATGCCCGTGTTGATACACGACAGCACGAGCGAGCGGATCTCGTCAGCACGCGCGCGGTCCGTCGTGCGGAGCCAGATCTCGAACCGGTAGTTGTTCCCCGAGTCGTTCTTCTTGTCGCGCTTGTTCTAACGAGTCACCACATACATGCACAGGTAGAGAGAGAGAGAGAGAGAGAGAGAGAGCGACAGCGTCGAGACGCGTGAGCCTACGCCATACGCATTGCGATAGGATGCACGAGCGCGTCGTACCTTGTGGATCACACGCACGCCCGTGATCTCGTCACCTGGGTCGATCGTCTCGCCAATGGCGCCTAGCACTAGCTTGTCCCAGATCTCATCGAGCGCCTCGGCGCCAATCTCTACGTCCCACACACAGACACACATCCACGTGTCAGTCACCTGTCGACTGCGTACGCAAAAGGCATACGAGGTGCTTCGTACCTTGCCGAATGGCCCACTCGCCGCCGCGCTTGTTCTCTGGGTCCTCCCACTCGGGCGTGATGCCGTCCTTGAAGACTGCGAACGACTCGACCGTCCGGTCCGCAAACTTCTTGCGCGTGAAGCCGTCAAAGAGCACTTGGCTAGCGAGCGTCACGCGATCGCAGCAGTTATAGTGGGCGTAGTCATGCCCATACACAGTCGCAGTCAGTCAGTAGGTGGGTCCACTTGCACACACACAAGCGCTTGTCTCGCTCGCTCTGCACACGATCGATCGATCGACCGATCTGCTGGAGCAGCACAAGGGGAAGCAACGCGCAGCAATTGTCCCCTCGTCTCTACTCTCTATCGCTATTGCGCTGCTCTACGCAATGCGCAGGCAACAGACTCGCACACATCGATACACACGAGCACACGGACGCACCTGGGCTTCGGGATGTTGTTCCAGTACGACCAGAACTCCTCGACCGTGCTAAAGGTGCAGAGCTTGTAGAGCTTGTCGGCGTACGCGAGGCCCTTTGCAAGTTCCCGCTGCTCCCAGATCGCCCACGCTGTGTGCAGCGGGTGCTTGTTCTCGCCGTCGCCCGACGCCATCACTTGCTGCTCCTGCTCTTGCTCCTTCGTGCTGCCCCTGCTTCTTGGCTCTACTATCGTCGTTGTGTGTGGGCTTTGCTTTGTAGCTAGCGTACTGTCAAACACCTCACTAAATACGAAATACTGCGTATCTTAATGTACAAACCTGCTCTTCTTCATTGTAGCAACCGTGCCTTTGATCTCCGAGTCTGTGTCTCCTCCGAGTCTCCACCTCTACTCACGACTACTCACCGCGTCTTCGTTGGGATCGAGCGCGCGATCGTCGTGCGGAGACCGCCGAGGTTCGCCATCACGCGCGTGCGCGCCGACAGCGCCTCTTCTTCAGTCTTTAACGAGCCGCGGAGCCACGCATTGAGGACGTTCTCGAGCCGCTTGAAGCCGTCGAGACTCGCGAGCGCCAGCCGCTCGGACACACTCGAACCGTCGACACTGCTAAAGCTGCTGTTGAAGCTACTGCCACTGCCTCCGAGTTTGGCGAGATTCAGTCGGAGTCCACTTGTGACACTGCGTGATGACGACGATGACGATGGCGGCCACATCTGCGAACTCTCGAGTGCTTCTTTCACAGCCGAGAGCTGCGACTCGGAGTTCCGGTGCGAGATCGACGCCACGCGCTGCTTCACAAAGGTGTTGTACTCCATCTCGAACTGGAGGCTCCAGGACCGGAGGAACGCCACGCCCTTTTCAAACTGCGCCGCGAGGATCTCGTTCATCTTGACATTGTCGAGCACAAACTCACTGGAGCGATCAACCAGTCGTCAGTCATCAGCACCACACACTCACTCTGTTAGTTCATCTGGCAGCCAGTCTCGTCGATGCAAGACAGAACAAGCGCAGCTCACACACGCACAAGCAACGTACTCGATCAAGACAGTGATGCATCGCTCGAGGATCCGCGGCGTCAAGTACGTACGCGACGGTGATGGCGCTGCGACTGCGCGTTTTCGGATCGGATCGAGGAGCTGGAGCACGAGGAGCTCCATGTACTCTGTCTAGCAGTCCACACACAGCCACACAAGAGGTGGCGTCAGTACTTGCACAGCACTGGTGGAGTTGGTCCACTATGTCAAGACGCCACAGCTCCGATGCATGCGACGTACGACAGAGCCTCTCGACTTGGTCGCATCTTTTGTCATGAGCGGTCGACACATGCGACTCGCACTTTGTCGCTCGATAGCACAGCACAACACGCACAACACACGCGTCCAGACATCAGTCGATGAGACAGCACTGACACGATGCACATAGCGTCGATAGCTCCATGTCCTTACCGTCTCGGTGATCTCTAGGATCGACTCGGTGAACTCAGCGAGCTGACACTTGTACTCGGCCACGAGGTCGTCAAACTCGCGCGAGATCTTCTTGATCTGCGGGATTCGCATCGGTGCTGCTGGCGGCGCGGTCGTTGCGCCAGGAGCAGTCGCCTTTGCTCGCGCGTACACGTGCTCGTCATCGACGTGTTCGTTCAGCTCGATCACATGCGCGAGCTTCTCGCACTCGACTGTCACGTTCATGAGCGCGTCATGCAGCGCGAGCATCGCAAAGAACGCAGTAGTGCTGCTCGCAGACGCTGCGAGTGTCGGTGGCGTCGCTTGCGACCCTGCACTCGCGTTACTGCTACTGTTGGCGTCTGGGAACGCCCATGCTGATCGAGTCTTGAGCACGACCCAGTCGAGGTACTTGCGCAGCGATGGCAAGAGGATCGAGAGCAGCATCACAAACGGACAGCGCGGCGGCGCATTCTCTTCTTCGTCCTCGCCGCCATGCGTGGCATAGTCCAAGAGCTGCTCAAAGCGCGCGAGGACGTTGAGTCCGAGCTCGCGCACGACGTCTTCTTGGAACGTCTCAGTCACTGGCAGTTGACTCACGCGATGGAGCTCGCCATGGAGCTGTGCGCACTGACAGTAGAACGCTGTGAGGTGCGGACTCCGGCGCTGGAACGAGATCGCATTCGTCACGAGCGGGTTGTCGAGTCCTTTGACGCACGTTGCGCTGCATGGCGTGTCGTCTTCGTGCGCACAGAGTTCGCACGTCGAGCCTTTGCGACTGCGCTCGGCGCTCTTGCGCGTCTTCTTGGACTTGCCCGTCTTCGTGCGCATCGCTCGCTGTTGAGAGGCGAGAGGTGTCGAGTGTCAGCAAGTTGTGAAACGCCGCGGACTCGAGAAGTCGCTCGACGCCTTCGACTTGGCCCACGACAGCACGCGCCTTGCCTTGGTACGTCTGAGCAGCGCCATGGCCGAGCCGTCGAGCGCCAGTGACGCGCTTGGAGCTACAGATGCGACCACGAAGCAGCAACCGGATGCTGTCGCGCCAGTCGCTGCCGCAGCCGCGCCAGCAGCGAACCCGAACGCACTGCGCCTTGCGTGGACATTTGGCTTTAACAAAGACCTCGTGCACGGCGTGCACAACCTCTCGAGTGGCTTTCGCCGCGCACTGTTCTACACGTCGGCGCACACTGGTGTGATCTACGACTATGCAAGGCGGCAGCAGACGCTGCTCCAAGGCCACTGCCATCTGATCAGCTGCTGCGTCGTGAGCGAAGACAAGCGCTGGATCGTCACGGCAGATCGCGGTGACGAGTCAATGATCGTCGTCTGGGACGCCGCGACAGGCAATCCGATCAAGACGCTCTTCCAGCCGCATGCGCGCGGCGTGCAGGCGATCGACATCTCACCGGATGCGCTCTTCCTCGTCGCGCTCAGCGCAGTCGACAGCAGCAAGAGCGACAGTGGTGGCGCAAAGACAAAGAGTCTCAAGCACGCGCGCTTTCGCCAAGAGCTCGCAGTGTGGGAGTGGACTGCTGCGTCGACGTCGTCCACGCCGCTCTACTCGTCTGTCGTTGCGACCGAGGACGTGCAGCACGCCGTGCGGTTCAACACGTACGACATTCGCGAGATCGTGACGGCTGGCAAGCAGCGCGTGATCTTCTGGAACTGGCAGGAGCAGCGTCTGCTGTTCTACTCGCCGTCGCTCTCGCAGCGCGACTTTCGCCAAGTCGTCGGCGACTTCACAATGTCGCTCTTTGTGCCCGACTCGAAGAAAGCGCTCACTGGCACTGAAGACGGCGACCTCGTGCTCTGGGACGCAGTCCACACCGACGACGAAGACGCACTCAACTCGTCGACGCTCTTGCGCGCAACAGGGAGCAGCAGTACAAAGCAGCCGCAGCAGCGCTTCCCAGACCGCAAAGCAGTCAAGATCGTGCGGCTCACGGGCGGCAGCACGGGCCTCCCAAAGCGCGTCGCGCTCACGTTCCTCGCTGACATGGACGGCTACCTCGTACTCGGGAGCAGCGATGGCGCGGTGAGGTTCTACGACTTTGACTTTCGCCTCGTCGCGTGGTTCGAAGACGTGAACGCCGGTGCGGTCACGTCCGTGTCGTTTGCGCTCAGTCGACTCGATGACGACGACGAGCAAACAGACACGAGTGGCAGTCGCCAGCAGTCGATCGGGAAGCGTTCAGCCGCTAACGCGACTGCTGGCCACGACGCGACAGACGATGACGACGCGTTCTTCCAAGTGCCCGAGTTCATTGTCGGCACTGCCTCAGCGTTCATCGTTGGCATGAACGCGACGCTCTTTGCCGAGCACGAGCCCGAGAAGCGGCGCGGGACACTGCTCATGCAAGGCATCCACGACGCGATCCACGGTCTCGCTGCGCATCCGCTGTACGCGCAGCTCGCGCTCAGTTCGTACTCGGGCGTCGTGCAGCTCTGGGACTACAGCTCCAAGCGTCTCGTGATGATGCGCAAGTTTGAGACCGACAAGCTCCGTCCGCAGTGCCTCGTGTTTGCGTCCGATGGCACGACGCTCTTTGTCGGCTTCACGAGCGGCGTGATCAAGATCCTCCACGCCCAGACGCTCGAAGACGTCGCCGCCTTTCGGTTCTCGAAGCTCGCGATCACAGACATTCGCATCAGCCACGACGCGAGTCTCGTTGTAGCAGTCGACGCGGGTCTGTACATGGGCATGTGGCGCGCCAAGAGCGATACCAGCAGCAGCAGCGGTGACGACTGGGCGTACATTGGCCGCTGCCGCGCCCATAGCAAACCGATCACTGGGCTCGAGTTCTCGCGCGCGAGCGACGGCACGCCGCTGCTCGTGTCAGTCGGCGAAGACAAGACCTTGGTCGAGTACTGCCTCAGTCGCTCGAGCATTGTCGACGGCATTGTCTTGGCTCAAGCGCCCGTGCGCATTGAGCAGAGCGGGACGCCGACTGCGTGCTGCTGGCACCCCGAGATGAAAGCGCTGCAGGAAGATCTGCTCCTCGTCGCTACGGACGAGTACAAGATCAAGCAGTGGAACGTGAGCAACAAGACGTGCCGCAAGACGACGCTCGGTCCGTCCTACGGCGGCCCGATCAACCGGCTCGTCTCGATTCCAATCAAAGCAAGTGGAGCAGTAGCAGCAGCGTCGCCAGTCGCGAGCGCGACTGAGCGGTACTGCGCCTACAGCACGCACGAGAAAGTCGTTGGGCTGCTCAAGCTCCCGCTCGATGGCAATCCGCACAAGACCATGGGTCTTATTGCCCACCCGGGCGAAATCAGCAACGTCGACGTGTCCTGCGACGGCGCGTACCTCCTCACAGCAGGCGGCAGCGGCATGGTCGTGAACATGTGGACGATCGACACGCACCAGCTCGACGTCGCAGAAGCGACGGCTGCGACTGTCGACGCTGCAGAGATGAATGCCACGACGACGACCACGACGAGCACCGCCGACGCAGACTTGGCGCCGTACCTCGCGCTCCTCGAAGGCGGCAAAGACGGCGCGTTCTACCACGAGATCGTCGACTACTTCTACCTCGCGCAGCTCCGCGTCCAGGGCGAAAACGCCACTGTGAGTCGCGAGATCACCGCGACGATCCCACTCCGTGAGATCCCGAACGTCATGCGCGCGCTCGGGTTCTACCCAACGGACCTCGAGATCCAGCACATGTGCTCCGAGGTCAAGTACTCCAAGTTCACGGAGACGACCGAAGCGGTCCACAGTATTGACTTGAAAGACCTCATCAAGCTCTACGTGAACCACCGTCCAGTCTTTGGGATCGGCAAAGCCCAGATCGAGCACGCGTTCGCAGTCCTTGGCGCGAACCCGTCGCTGCGGTGGGAGACGCTCGAGAAGCGCTTGCGCCACATGGGCGAAGCCATGAGCGACGACGAGCTCCGGAGCTGCCTCAGTGCGCTCCTCGTGACCGACGACAGCGCCAGCAGCAGTGGCGAGAGCAGTCTTGCGATGGACACGCACTACACCCCGCTGAGCTTTGCTGACAAGGTCCTCGGGTTTGACGACTACGACGCAGAGACTGAGGATCTCGATGGCGATGCACCAGAGGCAGGAGGAGCGTACTACTGAGCTCTTGAACATGCCAACTTGGTTGGGGCGACTCCGAGGCACCACCCACAGTGACGGATCGATCAGTAGTCAATTTGCGTGTGTGTCTATTGCTCCGGTCTATCGATCACCACGCGCTACTCGTTCATACTTGCACACTTTGTGTCTCCTCACTGCCGCGTTCTCACGATCTCATGCCATGATCTGGTACGCGCCGTACCCTGACGACTCGTCGTCGGTCTGAAAGTACACGTCCGTGTCGTCGTCGTTGTCGCCATTGATCTCGGCCAGGTCTCGCTCGGACGACAGTGTCGCGCGATCGCGCAAGTCCTTGAGGTCATCGAGCCACGACGAGCGCGTCGTGGCCTTTGTCGTCGCTCTGTCCCATCCGAGCTCCATCGGGTTCTCTCGCGCCACGCGGTCGAGCGACTCGTTCAAGACAAACGCAGTGAGCTTCTCGCTCAACGTGCGCAAGAAGAGCGCGCTCGGAGGCTGCGCTGGTGCGTCGGCGCGCGGCGACAGCACAACGTCTGGCGTCCGAATCGGCACGTGCGTGAACGCGTCCATCTCGCGCGCAGTGACAATGTCGCTCTGTGCGCGCTGCACATGGCGGCGTTGCTCGTGCGTTCGCAGCGCAGCGTCGACAGTGTGCTCTTGGATCTGAAAGTCGAACGCGTCGACGAGCTTTGCGAGGAACTTGTCGAACGCGTCGCGCATAGTGACGTCGCGGCGCGGGATCTCGCCATCGAGCAGCGAGCGGCGTTCGCTTCCACCAGCCATTGTGAGTGCGAGACAGAGGCGTTGAGTTGTAGTCGTCGAAGATGCCGATTGAGACACCAGAGAGGATCAGAGGTACTAGAGCAGTGCTCTAGTCGAGTGCTTGTTGCCGAGCACGCGGGGTTCAAGAGTGTCCTCGGAGCCTGGAGGCTGCAAGGACCGGCAAACAAACAAGCTTGTGCGATGATCTCTGCCTGCTCAAGAACGGCAGAGAGAGGAGGGGCAACAGTAACAGCAGCAACAGCACAAGCAGTGTGAGTGTCCAACTGGAGCGGACAGCTGGTGTTGCACGCGTCACATGGCGCGAGCGTCTCTTTGCTTCGCTTGGGTCTGAGTCTGAGAGACATGGGTTGCGAGTCCTCGACCCCCGTGCTCTGGAACACCACCACCACCTGCGACGACAGTCCCCATCCCATCTCGGCCATCCGCTCTCTCACACACACACACATTGAGTAGGACTGCTCTACAGATGCAGCGCTCCCAGCTGGTGCTGCCAGTGCTAACCGACCCTGGCTCTCACGAGTGCATTGCATCGCATTGCGTTGGCGTGTGCGGAGTGTCGACACGACAGCCAGTGTCGCTCTACGCACTCCACACGCAAGTCAGAGACACGAGTCGACCTCAGACAACGGCGACGTGAACGACGCAGACGCACTCGTAAGCACACACTGACGCTCCTGCATAGTGCTGCCAACCACGATCCATGCGCTCGCTTCAGTGGCTCGAGCTCGCGCTTGCAGCAGCACTCGCGCTCGTCGCATGCGCCACCTTTGTCGACAGTGTCCACGCACGTGATGCAGCACCGCGCTGTCTCCTCCAGCAGCTCATTGCAAACATCACACAGCAGTCATCCTTGCAGTCACAGCGCATCGATGACAGCGCTTCAGACGCTACGGTGCTGCTACTGAGTGCGCCGACTGCGGTTGTATCACTGCCGTTCGTACAAGCGCTCTCAAATGAGCAGCAGAGCGAGCTGCTGCTCCAGATCGCACGCTTGCGCCTCTTTGGTAACGCTGCTGTGGCGCCAAACATCACCGCAGCGACGCAGTGGCTCCACGCAAGTGCCGATGTCTTTGGACACCCGACAGCGCAGTTCTTGCTCGGTGCTCTCGCAGCAGCAGCGACTCGCGATGGCGCTACGAGCGCAGAGAGCGTGCTGTACTACCACTTCAGCGCACTCGGCGACTCGATCGCGTCGTCCATGGCGCTCGGGTACCGCTATCTCCATGGCTACGGCGTGCCGCAGTCGTGCGAGACTGCACTGCGGCACTACAAAGTTGCAGCGGATCGCGTCGTCAGTGCCCAGACTGCTGCACGGCCGATCCAGGTCTTCTCTGCGCCAGCGCCGTTCCGTCTCAGCGATCACAGCGGCAAGACGCACGCACCACCGCACGCTGACGAAGACGCGCAGCGACTCGAGTATGTCCAGCAGCAAGCGCGCGGCTCGTCCGACCCACGCGTCCTTGAGCGCGCTGCGAGCGTTGTGCTCTTTAGCGACCTCCCGCACACAAGTGCACCGATCGCGAGTGAACGTGCGCGCAGTGCGGAAGCTCGCGCGCTCCTCGAACGCGCTGCTCAGCTCGGGAGCTTCTCAGCGAAAGCGCTGCTCGGTCACGTGTACGCCTACGGTCTCGGCGGCGCGCGCCAGGACGTCCACGAGGCAGCGCGGCTGTACCGCGAAGCACTGAACGAGTTGGCAGTCGCGAACGCCACGAGCGCCGAGGCAGCGAATGGACTTGGTCTCCTCTACGTCCGCGGCTCAGTCGACGACAGCGGCGTGGACTACGAGCGCGCGATGCGGCTGTTCACGCTCTCGGCGCGCACTGGACACGCTGACGGTGTCTACAACGCCGGTGTGCTCATGACAAAGGCGCACCCAGCGCGCGCACACGAGTACCTCGAAGCCTCAGCGCGTGTCGGACACCTCAAAGCGCAGTTCACACTCGCGCGGCTCCACGAGAAGCAGCGCTTCCTAGCCATTCGAGCGTCAGGGCGACAAGGAGAAGAAGGCGCGAGCTGTCACGACATCGTTCAGCGCTACAAGGCCGTCGCAGAGCATTCCGTTGATGGCGCGGAGCTCCTTGCAAAGGCTGCGAGTGCGTTTGCGTTTGCGCACGACTGGAGCCACGCACTCACGCTCTACCGCATGGCTGCTGAGATGGGGTACGAAGTCGCTGAGAGCAACGCTGCGTGGCTCCTCGAGCGTCAGGCAGTGCGATCGCCATGGCCGTGGCAGCACCAACAGCTAGACACCAGCACTCGCAGCATCAGTGCGCTGTACAGACGCCTTGTGCACCGAGGCGTCGCACAAGACAGTGCCGACGCACTGGTGCGGTACGGCGATCTGCTCTTTGCGAACCGCGACTTTGCACTCGCACTCTATCAATACGAGCTCGCAGACGACGTGAGTCGCGGGACACATGCTCGCGCGCTCTTTAGCATCGGGTACATGCACGAGCACGGACTCGGTGTGAGCGCTCGCTCACTCGCAAAAGCGCGCAGGCACTACGCACTCGTAGGACGCACAGAGCCTGTGCTGCGGTCAGTCGCGTGGCTGCTCGAGCTCAAGCTCAGTGTGCAAGTGTGGCTCGAGGCGCTTGTCGAGTTCATCGCAAGTTTGCACAGTAGCATCATGAACTGGTCAACTGGACATGGTGCGTCTGTGCCTCGAAGCCAAGGGCAGCAGCGGCGAGCAGCAGTGCCAGTGACTGGTGTGACGTTTGCATCGGCACTGCGCTTCACGCAGACGACCAAGCTCTTCGTCGCAGCGCCAGCACTGCCGCCTGTGTTCACGATCGAGCTCTGGGTCCACATCGATACGCAAGCAGCTGCGACGCGCATGGTGCTGCTTGACATGCAAGAGACGTATCAGCTCGCGCTCGTGCGTAGTGACAGCGGACTTGACGATCACTGGATCGTGCACTTTTGCTCGCAGTCAGCAGCGTTTGTGTTTGTAGACGCATCGCTCGTGACTGGTGCGTGGCACCACATCGCAGTCGTTGCGTCTGCTGCACCAGCGCTTGGTAGTGACGCAGCGCTGACACTGTCGCTCTATGTGAATGGCGTTGAGCGTCAAGTGCTGACGTATCATCGACAGCCAGCGCAGCAACACCACGAAGCTCGAGAGACGCAATACGTCTCGGGCAGTGACATGCGCATGCTCGCTGTCGGCAGCAGTCTCACGCGCTCTGTGCCGCCATTGCCGTCCGTGTCGCCATCGTTGATGACGAGCTTTGTCGGCAGTTTGCTCCACGTGCGCGTGTGGCATGTACACAAGGCACCAGATGCGATCCGCACACTCGCAAAGACGCTCCAGAGCGATCTTGTAGATAGCGACACGAGTGCGAGCGAGGACCTCGCAGTCGAGCTCCACTTGGACATCCAGCGACGCAACGCACTCGACTCGCTCGAGCACACGAGCGCATCCGTACGGAGCAAGACGCGCGTACTCACGAGTGTCGAAGTTGCGCCAGAGATGGTGAAGTTCCCACCCAAGGCACTCGCGACTACGGCGAAGCGAACAGGTAACAGTGACGAGTTTGAGTGAGTCGATCAATAGAGAAGACACTGTCCTAGTCGCCAGACCCACTGCGTGTTGGACGAGGACGCCTCGAGTCTTTGCTTGTGAGACGCAAAGACAAAGTCAGATAGACGAACGGATGGACGGGTGGATGGACACTCGGTCGAGTCACTCGATTAGCTGCGA